>PVHP010010165.1:0-48531 GCA_004024765.1 Zapus hudsonius | reverse complement strand
ACATAGTTGATGTTTCAGAGAGAAAGTAAAACGCTTCCATAGGCTGTAAACTAAGCTCATTGAACCTGAGAACTAACCATGGTACAGAATGTGCTCCCCGACCCCAACACTTTTTACCACCGCATTACTGTAGTCCTATTGGGCCCACTTATTTTTCTAATGTAATTTTATTCATTATGTGTAGTAATGTGTTTCATTACTACATTTTCATACATTTATATATTTTGATCATATTCACCCTCATTACCTTCAAAACCCCAGTTATTTTTACATAGTGCATCATGCTCAGCTTTATAAAAAAATATAAGGCATGCTGGGAGGTAAAAAAAATCACCGTTTCAGTGAGAATACTATTAACATTTAGACTGAAGTAAAGAAGGAATACAGGCAGCACGAACCAGGAATTTAAAACAACCATAATTAATATGGAAAGGAAAAAATACTGAGTCAGAAATGAGAACTTTACACATTGAGAACAAAACTCCGAGATGGAACCAAAAAGAAATTTTATTGTAAAAAACACTGAAACAGAAATAAAGGCTGCCTTCGATGACTTCACAATTAGTTTGGATTCAGCTGAGGACAAAAATCTCTGAACCTGATGGCACTCAAAGGGAATGTCAAAAACTGCAAGGCAAAGAGGAAAAAAAGACAAAAAAAAGTTATAGAAAAATATTGGACTACAAAAGACTGTGTTTGTATGTGTGTGTGAAAGAGTATAAGGAAAAGAGAAATAAGAAGAGCATAAATAAGTTAATGACAGAAATCCTACCTTAAATTAAGATCAGATACCAAACTACAATTCCAAAAAATTCAGAAATGACCAAATAACAAATGTAAGAAAAATCACTATACCAATACATATATTCAAATAGCACAAAATCAAATGTGAAGAAAAAATATTGAAAGAAGACAGAGGATATAAAGTACCTTATTTATATAAAATAAATATATGACTCATGTCTGACTTCTCAGAAGCCATTTAAGCAAAAACAAAAGGGTAGAATGAAATGTCTAAAGTTAGAGAAGCCAGCAATGCAGCATTCTTGTATCCCACAAATTATCCCACAAAATTATCCTTCACAGTAAACGAAATAGGTAACACTTGAGAATTTATTTCCAACTTAGTAGATGCATACTTTTGTATAAACAGGCTAGAGAAATTGGGCTTATTTTGTTATCATAATGCACACACATGCCATGTGTGAAGTAATATAATAATTTTTGATAGTGAACTTGGATGATTGAAAATGTATATTGAAAATTCTACCACAGACAGCTAAAGTAGCTATCTCTTTAAAAAAAGAAAAGTAAACACAACTGATATGCTATTATCAAGTCAGTTCCCCTGAGTTGAAACAGTCCTCCTGGAGAAAAGGGGCATCCATTGATTCCCAAAGCGTACAAACTCAGGAAGGTCAGGAACTTATATAACCTGAGGTTATATAAATGTAAGCAACAGCAGAGAAGGAGACTGGTCTGTGAGCAGCCTGAAGGGTAGGCTGAAGGATGCTTCAGGGTGTCATCAGCCATCATCCAGGCTGGGGTAGGGCTTTCTGTGGTGCAGCTAGCTGCCTTTGAATCACTTATGTTCCAGTATGTAGTACCAGTAACAGTAAACTCATTGGTTCACCAAACTAGGCTTGTATAGAGCCATTTCTTTGGCCTGTTACCAGTGCCATCTCTGAGGTAAATAGATTTTTGTTCATGTCTCTGCAAGAAAAGTCAAAGGACACATTTGGTGCTTGAACAGGAACCAATGGGACCAAAGAGCTGAAGCATTTGCAGAGCCAAACGATGAGTGATAAGACATGCAAGGAGGCTGATCTGTCTGAGGTTGAATTGGCCACTTTTTCACATGTGGTATGGAATGGTGTACCTCTCTCCTGTAGTAGCAGTTGCATGTTCTCAACAGGGTGGAGATAAGGCGTACAATCAAGATTGAGCTATCCGAGGTGTTCCCTTGAGGGGAATTCCAATGTGGCTGTGGTCCTCTACATAGTCTGGGATGACGTGCATCTTTGCTGAATGGGCTCCACTATGTGGATGTAGGAAAGGATACTAAGAAGGCTGTGTCAGCAGTTGTATGTCTTTGCTGTTGGTGACTAAACATGAAGCTCAGATGTTTGCCCTCAAAGAAATCGCCCATCTGAGAGGACTCAAATATGAAAAACTCAGACTTATCCAGATGATGTTTTTTGCAAGAGATGCTGATGTTGCCGGAATTGTAGGGAAAAAAAAAAAAGGAGAGTATGAGAGGAAGGGGTTGGCTTGCTGTTTCTTTTTCTTTTTCTCTTTCTTTTTCTTTTTTGAGATAGGGTCTCACTATAGCCCAGGCTGACCTGGTATTTCTTATAGCTGACAAAATGTGAGGGAAAGAGAGTGCAATTTTGATCTGTGCTGTAGTTATTTCTGGATCGCAAAAATGTTGCAACCCAAAGACAAAATTGGACATTGAGGAAAAAGACAGTGAGGTCAAAGTTGCAAAGCATATATTTGAAGTCCCATCTTTTAGTTTTGTTTTAGCTTTTCATTACATATATATATATATATATATACATATATATATATATGTATATATTGTTTTATAAAAGATTCAACTCTGTATCCCTTTTTCCCTGCTCCCTTTTCCCTAAGGGCCTTCCTCAGTAGGGTTGTTAATATTCACTGTGGGGTCATGAAGACCTCAGTCAAACTCTGTGTGTGAGGGTGAGGGCCTCATATGCTAATGTGGTAGATATGGGAGGTGTTGTTGTGAGCACAGAAGGGAATATGCACTGATTAATCCTGCAGACAAGAGCCTTAGTAATTGCCCAGTCAGTAAACTATGATAATGAGGGGACATTCTGCATCAAAATGGCTTTTAAATAAGGAATAAGAGAGCATCCCACCTGCTGCCTAATGGGACTGTGGCACCTTGGAGTGAATGGCATCAGTCTGAGCACCACAGAAGAGGAGAAACTGATTAATGTAACTGACCCTTGTGTCATGGCCTACATATATAGAGACATACAAGGAAACTAGTCTTGGGAAATGCTTGGTTTTCAGTGACATGGATTCCCTATGAATGTTAGGAACTAGAAGCTAATAGAGCAAGGACAGATCTTACTGAGGGAAACACACATAAGAGGAAAGGTATTTAATGTTCTCTCACTGGACCTGATAGGACTGCTCTCTAGAGATGTAAGAAAGAGGTTGATTCAGCAAAGACCTTGGCACTGATATAGTTACTTTACTATCATTGTGACAAAATACCTGGCAAAAGCAACCTAAGGAAAGAAGGGTTTATTTTGGTGATGGCGTGGGGGAAGTCTGCACCATGATGAGAAAGACTGGGCTATAGGAATGTGACATTGCAACTATGTCAGGAGAAAGAAAGAGACAAATGCTGGTTCTCTAAAAGCTCTCTCCTATTTATTCATTCCTCTATGGGACCTAGCCCATGGGGTGGAGCTGCTCACATTCAGGTGCTTCCTCTCCTTCAGTGAAGTCTTTCTGAAAACAACCTCACAGATATACACAGATGTGTATATCCAGGCTGGTTCTCAATATAGAAGATAATCAAGTTGTCAATGAAGAATAATAGTCACACTCCACCCATTGCCCCCATTGCCAACTTAACAACCAAGAACATTAAGTCATGACTTTCAACCACTGGCCTCAGAAGTTTCATTTGAATTGTACTTCAGTTAATGACACTTGACCTTCACATCTTATTAATGGCCATTCAGTGACTCTGATCCAGATATGGTCACATTGCCTAGTACAGTAGGGTGGGGGCTTTCTCAAACCTTTGTACAATCATCTATGACACCCTTATTCTTTCATATTTCCCTGGTACAAACCATTACCATGTAAATGATGCTGCCAAAATCCTGCTGCCACCTCAAAATGCAGCTGTCCTCTCCCCTTAGAACACAGTTGCACAGTGCTAACCCTGGAAAACACTTCCCTCAGTGGCTGTTTTCTATCAGGGAACCCCTTCACCTGCACCATCAATTCAGTCTCACTTTGTCCACAACTTGAAGTTTACCTCCCTTTCCTTGTCAAAC
Source organism: Zapus hudsonius (assembly GCA_004024765.1). NCBI lineage: Eukaryota > Metazoa > Chordata > Mammalia > Rodentia > Dipodidae > Zapus > Zapus hudsonius. The sequence goes on along the minus strand of PVHP010010165.1, from coordinate 44,479 downwards.
CACAGTTCTCATATTTTTTGTCTCTCTCTTGAGATCTAAACAAGAGCAGTGAACAGTAGCCATGCCACAGCCTAAATACTACACTATCTAGAAATGTCATTTGGGAATTAAATTAGTCTGTTATTTTAGATTTCCACATTACTGAAGTTCTGAGGATGTAGGCAGAATACAGCCATATATTATCTACCAGAATATTACATGAATTGCCTCTGAGCCAGTGTTTGGTCTAGTGATCTCTGATTACAGCAATCTAGAGCATTTTCTTTCTAATATACAGATCCAAACTCTTTTTTAAAAAATCCTCTTGCAAGCCAGTTCCAAAGTCTAAGAAACACAAAAATCTATCATAGCAGCAGCCCCATTTCTCAGTACCAATTTTCTGCATTAATTATTTTTCTTGTTGCTGTTAAAAAATTCCTGACAAATATAACTTAAGGGAAGAAGGAATAATGTTGACTCGCAGTTTAAAGTTAAGTAACATCATGACAGGGAAGGCAAGGAAGCAGGAACATGAGGCATCTAGTCACAATGGGTCCACAGTAAGGAAGCAGAGAGAGATGATACTGGTGCGCCACATACTTTCTCCTTTTATTACATCCAGGACTCCAGTCTATGGCATAATGCAGACCTCATTCAGGGTGTGTCTTCCCTCCTCAGTTAGACCCCTTTGGAAATACTTTTATGGATACACTCAGACTTTTGATTCCATGGTATTTCTAAATCCAGTCAAGTTGACAATGAAAATGAACCATTGTAGTATATTTTTAAAAGACCATATTATATGTTGTACATATAAAATATTGTTTAATTGTAAAGATATTTATGCTAAGAGATGAAGAGATGGCACAGTGGTTAAGACATTTGCCTTCAGTGCCTAAGGACTCCATTTCAATTCTCCAGTACCCACATAAGCCAGATGGCCAGATGCACAAAGTGTCTCATGCATCTGGAGTTCATTTTCAGTGGCTGGAGGCCCTGGCTTGTCCATACTCTCTCTCTCTCTCTCTCTCTCTCTCTCTCTCTCTCTCTCTCTCTCTCTCTCTCTCTCTCTCTCTCTCTCTCTCTCTCTGCTAGATAGATGCTTACAAATAAAATATTTTTAAAAATACATTTATATTTAAAATAAATTGATGCAGAAAGATACATCATTTTATCCTCCCCAGAATAAAACAGGAATGACTGTATTGAATTCAGACAGAGCAAACTTCAGGCAAAGATATCTGGGATAAAAAGGGTATCACAATCCATTTTATGCTGCTGTAAAAGAATGCCACAGCTTGGGGAATTTATAATGAACAGAAATGTATTGACTTATAACTCTGGATGCTCAAAATACAGAAGGATATTAAGTACCTGTCATGGAACTTTTTACTACATCATCTCATGGTTGAAAGAAGTGAAAGGTGGAAGAGTGAGAGAGCGAAGAAGGGAGGGACAGAAGAAGAGAAGGAAGAATGAGTGCACACTCATGATAACTAACCCAGTTATTAAATGACAACATTAGTCCATTCTAAACACTTTTTAAATGTCCCACTTCCCAATACTGACAATTAAAGTTCAACATGACTTTTGGAGGAGACATGCAGACAGTAACAACATTATACAATGACAAAGGAGGTCAATATTCTAACACATAATAATCTTATAACACACAGAGCATAGAACATGAGGAACATAGTTAAAGCTGTAAGAGAAATAGATGACTCCACTATATTTGGAGGTTTCTTTTATTACTTTTGAATATGGATTATGCTGTTTTGATATACATTATTTGTAAATCTGTATAATTAAAATTTTAATAATGGCTCTCTTAGCAACCTGCTTGCAAACTTCCAGAAAATTTAGTAAGCAACTTTTACAGGCTAGGGTGAAGCCAGCACTATCATTCCACCCCCAGGAGCAGACTCTGCCTGAAAATGGATCACTCAGGTAAGGTAGAGGAGGTGAGATGGACAGAAAACTGGTTACTTGTAAACCGTGTCTACAATAGCTTATAAAAGAATCAAAAACTCTCTAGGGTCATAACCTGAACTTCAAAAGACCTAATGAGGACATGACAGGAAGTAGGGAGACGTCAGATCTGGACAGAAATAAAGATAAGCACAACACCTCCACTCTCAGCCACACTTCAGATGAAAATGCTCAGTTATATAGTGCCTGCCTAACATTAATCAAGCCCTGGATTCAGTCTTCTGCATTGGGATTGGGGATTAGACACCATCATCACATTTTGGATTTTAGAAGAAATGGTGGCATAGACAAACAGCCTAGTTTCACTTACAACAAGAATAGATAAGAAACATTTAGAAAATGGGCATTTGGTTAATTATTCATCATAAATTTGAGAGAGCAAGGGAAGAATGTAAAAGATTAAGCCACTGTAGGAAAGTTGATAAGAACTTCATATGCACAGAGAGTATTAAGTAATGTGAGATAGTAGTAAATTCCTTTTAATAGTTGAAAAGCAGTCTAGAGTTTGTCTGAATTATCTTTCAGAAGATGTAAATGATTCATTCTAATCAGGCTCTAAAACAAGACACATGGTTTTATATATATTTTATATATATTTTATATTTATATGAGGCATTTTCCTAAGCTGCCCAGTACACTAAGAGCAAAGAAGCTATCCCCCCTCCTGACAGTCACCATTCCAGAAGGACCATTCCTCAGCATTCTGTCTGTGTAAAGTAGCCATATCACTGCTATTCCATGACTCTGCCTGATGCTTACATCTCCAAAAGAATTATGGAATATATAATTACTGATGTGGCTATTAAACTGTATGGACCCTTGACTATAAGACCAAAATAAAAGAAAAATGCCATTCTTGGGCTCTCATTACCATTAGCACAGTCCATGCATACATAGAACATGTTAGATGTTGAAAACTTGTTTGATGAGTTAATAAATTAAAAAACAAATGTCCATTAGTAAAGTTTTGGCTTTCTGACTCGTTTATGTCAAAGTAAAATTTATACAAGTAGTCATGGGTGTGAGGAACAATAGGGGTCTTGTTTAAGGCTTTTGGGAAGAGTGGAGTCATTTTAACATCTAGATTAGTAATAATGGTTTATAATTTACAAGACCAATTCTGAAATAAATTTATGTATCAGGGTCACCAATGCAATTAGGGCACTTAAAGCAGCGGCACTAAATAAGAAGTAGCAGGAAGTTACAACAAAGAAATAACAATCCTTGAAAGAGGATATAAATTTTTGAGGAAATTAAAATAGAGTGGTGGAAGTAAACAATGGCCAAACAACTAAATTGTTCCGGAAAGAAGTAAGAGAACCAGCCTGCTGGGAACAGAAGCCATTGGAAAATGTCTACCTGATTTTATAACCTAACAGTTGATACTGACTTGAGAGAGAGAAAGAAAGAGAGAGAGAGGTTTAATGGTGTGGGAGCAAGAGATTGATTTTAGAGATTCGTGAAATAAACAGGTCAGAAAATAAAAGGGAAAATAAAACCTCTCTTCAAGATGATGGATTATATAGTGAATGGGAAAATCAAAGTAGCAAACGGAGAGGGACTCAAGGACAGAGAAGGTGTTGTTTCTTAGCTTCTTTTACATACAGGTCATAGATTTGTACATGTTTATCAGCTAAAGCAAACACCCACTGGAAATAAGAGCATTAAAACATAGCAGAAATATGAGGCATGATTGAAGGATTTCTTGGTTGAAACCTCTCTTCTTTCCTCTATGGACTGCTGGTGCTTGTTCATGACTTGCACTGGCATCCTGCTCTCCTACCATTCCTGGACATTGGAACCCAGTCTCCTTGGCCTCACATTGTGAACTGAAGAGTCGCCGCTCCCCAGGGAGCCATCAGGCCTTCATGGGCTGGATTGGGACTGCTGAGACCTCCAGCCACGTGGACTGAACAGCTACTGGTTTCTTTACCTGTGGACCTGCAGACTGCTATTGTTGGACTGTCATAAACTACCCCAATAAATTCCCTTTTATTGCAATCCATTCTGTCAACTCTGTTTCCTCTTAGCTGGACATATGAGTTGGACATAAAGGAAGATAAAGGGGCTGGGTATAATTTCATTGTACTTAAGGTGAATAAAACAGCATAATCACATAGAGAGTAAGAAAGTTAAGAGAAACAAAAACTTATCCTCTGGGGGCCTAGAATACCAGGATGTAGAGAGTGAGATTTAAAAGAGGTGTGATGGATGGTATTATAAGAACACCCCAAGGTTTGTGGCCCCTGCATACCCTGCATACTTCTCATGACCACAGATAGGATTTATGGATAAGATCATATTCTTTCATAGAAAACCATTCAGATCTCTCTCTCCCTCCCTCCTTCCTTCCTTCTCTCTCTCTCTCTCTCTCTCTCTCTCTCTCTCTCTCTCTCCCTCCCTCTCTCTCTCTCTCTCTCTCTCTCTCTCTCTCTCTCTCTCTCTCTCTCTCTCTCTCTCTCTCTCTCTCTCTCTCTCCCCTGCCCCATCAGTGACCAGGCAGCTGTAACAAATAGCTCCAGAAGCCAGCTTCCCACTCAGGAGAGAGGACTGCTTCTTCCTCTGGTTTCCAGTGTTCTACAGATGCATAGAAACTTCTCCAATAACAAGCTATAGTATTCATAAAGGCATTTTACTGGATTAGATTATTACCAATACAAAAGGTTAAGGGATATGGCAGATCTTATTAAGATCTCTAATCAGTAGATATTATTAATCATTAAAGAAGGTCATCTAATTAAGCAAGACCTTTAAAAGGAAACCCAAGGGGCTTAGAGGGATAGCTCAGTTGGCCTTCCTAAGGAAAAATGCTTGAGGTTATCCTCTGGGCTCTATATACAAGCACACATATGTGGACCCCCACACTCAAACATAATTTAGTTTAAAAAAGGAAAAACAGATCCATGCCATTTGTAAAGGCAGATACTCATTGTGTGAGATATTCTAGATCAATAGCTAATTTTGAAAAGGAATGGAAACCTACCCAAAGCAAGGGCTGCAAACAACTTTAGAAGTGGGAGTGGTTCCAAGCTGCCAGCCAACAGGAAAGAGGAGACTCAGTCACAGACAGCATTTCAATGAATAGACTCATTTCGTGAATGAGCCTGAAAGTTGACTTCTTTTCAAACTTCTCAGGGAAAATGCTCTCCAAAGCTGATTTTAGACTTGTGTATATGGGGGCTGGACTTAAAAAAAAAACTGTAAAGCAGTAAAAAGATACTATTGTAAGCATCCTTTTTAGTGTTCTCAGTAGCATCACAAAACAATGGGAAAAATGGAACCAAACCACTAAAGACAAATTAATGACTTGCATACTGTTGATATTCCGAGACTGGATGTTCATTATTAGATCTGCAAAAAGGAAAATTCTGGGATTAGATATAATTTGTGAAAAGTTATGAAGAAGCATCATAAAGATGAAGGGCATAGGAGAAAATAATGTGAAAATGTACCCAGCTATTAAATGAATAAAAGTAAATTCTTGGGTAGCTGGAAAAATGGCTCAGTGATAAGGTGCTTGCCTGCAAAGCCTAATGACCAGGCTTCAATTCCCCAGTAACCACATATTACAGATGCACAAAGTGGAACATGTATCTGGGGTTCCTTTGTAGCAGCTACAGGCCCTGGGGTACGAAGTTGTGTCCTCTCCTTGCAACAAAATAAATCAATAATTTAAAAAGTCAATTATTCCAACATAGGTTAAATAGTACAGTGCATGTCTTTATAAACTTAAAGGCATGTTCCATTTTCTGAGGCATAGCTTTTCTGACCAGATGAATATCAGGTACTTTGAGCTACCTGCCTGTCTTCCAGCTAAAACATGAGAAACCAAAAAGATACTTTCATCCTTGCAGCATAAGCTCTGTGAGGCATCGGACCATTGAATGTCCACCAAGTGAGACTATCAACATCGTTAAGATGTTGTATTGAAAGTCTTCTCCAACGTACATACATACACAACAACAACAATGATTTTATGCTATTCAGCATGGCTATTCTGTAGACACAGTACAGAAAAGTATATTACAGAAAAGATGAAAAAAATCAGTACTAAAATTAAGTAATAGTGCATTATTTTCATGTGATACTCAGCAGCATAAGTATCATAAGCAACTTTTATACACACACACACACACAAGCATATGTAAAGGAAATATATCGCACAAAGACAAATAACAAACTGTATCAATGTGTTTAAAGAAATGGGCCATCTCTCCTCAGCACCTGGGCTAATGCTAAGGTGCTGTTTTCTGAGGTAGTTCATTGTCACATTTGGAAAATAATGCAGAACAGAGCTAATACTTATTGTTTAGTTGACTTCTTATAAAGTTTGACAAAAGTGTAGAGACACTGACTTTATCATCTAAACATCCTTTAAACAGTATTCCACAAGTGAGCATAAACAAGTTGAATGTCCTTTTTACCCATCTGTGTAACACTAGTGGCAACAATTTCTGATAATGATCTACACTGAGAGAGCAGTTGTGTGAATTTTCAACATTGCTAGAATCGTCTTTTAGTTACAAAAAGGCTGTGCCAATAAGTGCTGGGTTTGGTGTACACTAATGTGAATCTACAGGGGGAAAGCAGATACAATGTAACCACAGGAGACTGATGTTTAATCTATAAAGCGAAGCAAATGGTAGCTCAATTCTTTGAACTGCTTCTCCCATCAAATTGCGTTTCCTTGAAAATATGGAAGCCATTTTAGCAAATCTATTCCTGTGAACCAGAAGCACACACGCTTTATCTTCTCATCATAAATGGTGTAAACAGCTCTCTTGCATGAGTTTTGAGGGCATTTAAAGAAACTTTAACAAGTATATGGGTGACTGAATCCACCATTCTCTTAGTCAGTGATCATTGATCATAAGAGGAAGTGTGTGCTGGTAGCATAATAAATACATTTGAATAAAAGCTTAATAACATTAGCTCGTTCCCTTTACTTATCCTTTGAAAGATTGTCATCTCACTTTGGAGGAACATGAAACAGTTTTTATGTTACTGCTGGTTGATAAAGAAACTGTGTTGGGCAAATTCACTTATTGCAGGCAATGGAAAGCACATCTTTTCCCTAAACTTAATTTCTAACACTGCTGCAATCAAATTTAACAATACATAAAATGATATAAGAATAATACTTTGATTTTATATAAATAACATTAATTTCATTTAAGTCTAGAAAAAGAAATGCTCTTTTCTTAAGAAAACATTAAGAAACTTCTTAATGAAACATTTAAAAATTACTTAAGAAACATTTAAAAACACGAGAAACATTTAAAAATGTGTCTAATGAGTCGATGTCAAGTGTTCTTTAACAACAAGGGAAGGAGGAAAATGGATAGAGGGAACACATTCATGTATCTTTTATCAAAGTATGTTTTAATAAAACTTACTAGTTTTATTCATTATTAATACATTATTATGTCTGATTTGTAAATTAAATTTTATCATAGGCATGTAAGCATAGAAACTAAAAGTATTTATAGATTTCAGTAATATCTTTGGTTTTATACACACACTGAGAGTTGTTGAAGCTTATTGTCCATGAGAGATTACTGCTTACTAAATTGGCACAAGATATATAAGAAAAAATATAAATTAACCTAAAAAAGATGTCTATTGAGCAACTTGTCCTTAGGAACTAAATGAATTGAGTCTAAAATCAAATAGCGATTTTTAAAGTTTTGTTAAGTTAAATGCAAAAAATTCTGATGAAAGGTTTGTATAGTCAAAGCCTCTGACACCTTTGCCCAACCCCTCACTACACACCAACTCTTCATTGTGACTGTGAATGCTTTAAAAAATAACTAAAAATAAAAATAAGAAATCCCATAAGCTGCCAGCAGTCATACATTTTGAAGACACTGCTTTATGGACCATGTGTAGTTTCACAGATGGCAAATCAGGAGATGCTCCTCTGTCAATCCTACATATCAGGAAAACCTCACAGATCATTCTGAGTCTTCTATCTCAGAACCTTGGGAGCACACTGTGATCAAGAATTTAAATAACCAAAGTAAAAGTCAAGCTGTTGCTATTTAAGGTGCATCAGTTACTTTCTCCTTGACAGGGCAAAATACCCAGCCAGAGGCAACTTATGGAAGGAAAGGGCTTATTTTGGTTTATAGATCCATAGGGTAGAGTCCATCATGGTAAGGAAGGCATAGCAGGAGCAGGAAGCTGGCATTACATCATCACATAAGCAGAGGAAAAGGAGAGGAAGGGAACACCACATGGGGCCAAGCAATAACACCTCAAGACACACCCCTACCGTGACACACTTCCTCCAGCAGGGCTCCACCTCTTAAAGTTTCTACAACCTTCCCAAATAGTGTCACAAACTAAGAATTAAATGTTCAAACCCATGAGTCAATGCCAGATATTTTACATTCAAACTACTGTGCTTAAGGTTTTCCTTCTATCTTAGTAGACAATAAAAAAGTAGAAGTCTCTTACGAAGGAAAGTAAGAGAGAATGAATGAATGAAATTATTAAAAGAATAAGAATATAGATACAGAAGATGTATTAGAATATTTATATATTTCAGTACATATACATTTTATTACACATATATATAAAATCTGATTGCATCATGTAAATATAATGGTTCAACAATAAACCAATGAACATAAAAATAATTTAAGCTAACAAAAATATCAATTTGAAGTTCTATACGACTATCAATATCTTTTCATAATAGTAAAGTTATAAAACAAATTTATATTTTTACCTAATAGAAGATATTTACAACGCTTCTCAGACTTTTGGCTAAGATCAAGTGTAGTATAAAAGATTTTTGCATTCCCATGTTATTTAACATATTGTGATAGTTTGAGTAGATGTCCCCCAATAGAATTTATTATAATTGTAAATTGTCTCCAGCCTTCTGGCTGGAGGAAGTGTCACTTTGGCCTGGCCTCCTGGGGTCTGGCCCTTTCTAAACTGGATGCAAAATACTAGGGAAACATATGCAAAACAGCAGCCAGAACCCAAGTCTAGCAATTCTGTTGCTTTGTGAGTCACAGTGTTACAGTGTGCTTGCTTGCTTCTGGAGGTGCTGGGTCTCTGTCTCTGCTTGGATCTGTGAAAGGGAGCCAACCTGTTCCTTTACTTCCCCTGGATCTGTTAATTCATTAAATACTTTCCTCCCCAAAATTGTGCCTGATTTGGAGATTCATCCCAGCTGCCTGTGGCTGATTATGACAGATTATATGCTAACTTTCATAAATTGACATTATAGTCAAAAACATTTTCCCTCAAAACATTAAAATTTAGCAGATGGGAAATTTATAATCAGGAGTCTTCATCTACTTAGCTTTATAATGACCTCTAATATCTACTAATTTGTTAGATTACGATTCATTGTTCTGTTTACGGAATAAAACTTAATTTGGTATCTCAATTTTTTTTCTGAGACAGGGTCTTATGTGTCCCAGATAAGCCTAAAACTAACTATGTGTTCCAGGATGACCCTAAACTTCTGCCCCTCTTGACCCTACTTCCCAAGTACTAAGATTACAGGTGTGCACCATCATGCTTGGTTTATGTGGTTCTGGGGATAGAACCCAGGGCTTTCTGCATGTTAGGCGAGCGTTCTACCAAGTGAGCCAAATCCAAAGACTCCTTGAAAAATATTCCCAAATGAGTTTTATATCAAGGAAATTGCTGTACTTTCCTTGCTTGGGACATTTTATCATCTATCCAAACCTAGTATACATGCATAGCAATATAAATATCATCTTCCTTCTGGGCTCAAGTAGTCAAAAATTAGTACTTTTACATTATGCTAATTTTATAATAAATGGGTTAAGTGACATTTAATTTCATTTTCACCAACTGCAATAATGGAAAAGACAATTAAAGGCCACAATGTTTAATTGAATATAAAATGTATAGTTTAAATAATCATAGAGTACCAATAGTTAACATTTCCTAATTCTCTGAGCTATTGTTCTGAGCTAAGCAGTCATTAGCCTATTGTATTCTAATGTCAATCCCAGACAAGCATTATTATTCTTAGAAGTTTTGTCTTATAGATGAGGGACGGGGAATTTTTAAATACTTTCCCAGAATTGTTGTAAGAAGTAGAGCAGGGACTCAGACTTGGTTATAGTATCTACACTTTGGCAGACATAACCTTATCTTATTGCACCAAGAACAGTGATAGAATCACCCATAAAGTTTCAAGTCAGCAGTCGGTAATAAAAGAAAGTTACATTCTGCTTTATTATAGCAAAAGAAAACAAATTGCTCATAGGTTGATATCATCAGGCAGAGCTTTGAGTTGACACCTTCAGCAGCTCTGCTATGGTACTTTTGATAACGTTGCAGAATCCAATAACAGAAACGACAGAGGGAATGTCAGATTCAGAATTGACGCAGTTGGTCAGTGGAAAGAACAATAATAAAGCATGTTATCACCTAGAGTAATAAGCAGTACATAATATCAAGATATGCATTTGTGTGCCAGAGTGTCTTGAGATGCTGGGTATCTGCCCTGTGAAGTTTTTTCTTCGATTTATTGTCTAGCTTCACATTCAGACCTGCAAAGATGCTCAAGGCAAAGTGTGTCCTTCCAGTTGCCCTGTTGGTTGTTTCGCAAGAGCACATTCTCTGACTTAGACTTGATTTTGAGAATTAAAAGCTAGTACAAAAAAAGGGAAAACATTCAGTAAAATGTTCATGAACCACCCAGAAACATCACAAGCAATGATCAAAACGCTCAAAATCACAACATCAAGTTCATCAGAGCAAAATGACAATTACACTTTTAGAACTAACATTCACAGAGAGAAATATGATAATCAGTAGATCAGTGTAGAGGGGTGTGTGTGTGTGTGTGTGTGTGTATGTGTGTGTGTGTGTGTGTGTGTTGTGTGCACACACCAGATCCTGGTTGGACTGATTATTTAAGCTCCGGTATTGTGAAGTGCAAAGCTATGACCTCATTTCTTCATGTAGCTATCTCAGGGAAGTCTGACTTGTCATCCTGTGTGCAAGCTTCTTGATTCATGTTTAATTACAAGGAGCTGAAAATAGAACGATTTCTCAAGTTTTTGTATCTTTAAGTACCATAATATCAAACTCAAAGAAACCTTTACATTCCTCTAGAATTCATTTAGTGAAATCTAATTATATTTCACATCAAGCTAAGTGGGGAACAATAAAGTGCTTTGGAAAAATATGAGAAAATATCTTAGAGCAAAATTCCAAAGATATGTTAATGTTCTTGGGATCACTTTATATTAGGCCCCCTATTGGCTAAAGAGCTAGAAACTTATTTTACTATAGTGAAAATCTATTTGAGATGGGAAGAGATGATAACTCAAAAATATTTAAAACTTTAAAAATGTTTGTATTATTTTTGGAGACATAACTCAGTCTCATTCAATAACCTACAACACAGCTCCTTGTCGATTGAATGTGAATTTTGATTAATTTTGGATGTGAATAAATTTTATTGGGTACAATATAATGTTCTATTGTCCTCAACATTGAGAGATCCTGGATGCCTGAGTCATATTCAAATAATGGTAGGCTTGTCACAATTATTTACTATAATTTCTGGATATTAATATTAATGTAAATGACATAAGTCATCTTGGCCTATTGAAGAGCTGACTAGATTCAATTTAGAATTCACTTGGACATTTGGACCCTAGCAACAAAAAATAAGAGTAAGTAGAATTAAGTAGCTATGGAAATCTTGTAGCAAAAGTGGTGTGCATTTTATGTGCTGAAGTTTATGCTATGTACATAGGGAACAGATTCTGTATTTTATTGACATTTCAGATATATCCATGATTCCCAACCATATCTGGACAAGATGATCACATATAGAGCTTTGTGAAATTGCATATGTCCAGGCCTTCCTCAGCAGTTTAAAATATGAATCTAAGAAAGAGGTCCAAGCTTTCACTTATGTTATTTAAAAAATAAAGCAATCACAGGTAATACTGTTGTGCTGCCACTATGGAGAAAAAATAGTATAAAAAGCTGAAATGGTCACATTTCACTGAAGTTCAAAGTGAACTTTCATGTGTCTATGCTGACAGCTGTGCAATGTATCAAATTTGTTCGTGTTTTAAAGTGTCATTTCTGGTCATGTTGCTGCCTTGTGTTAAATAGACTATTTTTCCAATACCTTCAGCTGAAAACAATATTTTCTGTAGGTGAATTAGAAATATCAATTTCCTTCCAAGAGTATACCACCATCTAACAGAGTAAGAAACCACTATTTTAGTTCTTTGGTGCTGACAAGGCATCTAGAGAGACCATTTATCTTTCCTGATAGGTCAGGTTTGGAGAGACAAATATATGGTTTATTCGCTGTGCTATCAAAAACAAATCCCAAATTAACTTGTCTAATTTCTGAAACAATAACACTCTTCTTGAGAGACTATTGAGATACTAGAATAAAAGTATGGCCTACAAAAATGCATACAGAACACTTTAAACAGCATGTTGGCTGTCCTCTCATGTTCTATGACCTTAAAAATACTTTTTTCTTATTCTTCACATTCCATAAGAATGCTAAGCATACTATCTTTTCATGAATTATGTAACTCTTCCAAAGTCCATCCAAAATAATAAGTTTAGGGACTGAGACAATGGCTAAGCATGCAAGAGAACTTGCTAAACAACCATGAGGACCTAGGTTCTATACCCAGTATCCAGTGTGGGACCCTGCTGAGAGGCATGGAGGACACAGGGTTAAAGAGAAGTTGAGACTGACCTGGAACCTGCTAATCTCATCCCGAAACCTGCAGGAGTTCAGCTGACTCCTTCCCTCCCCACACCCTCCAGCCACCTAGGCCCCAGCAAACCCTGATAAGTCCAGGCACTTCAATGCCTGAGTTTATTGGAGTTCACATAATTCAGCTATAAGGTGATAACAAGGCCCAGGACACAAGAAAGTCCTTCCAGCTTATCTATGCAGCTGGTCCCTGCCAATCCTTTCATGAAACATCCACAGGCCACCCTGCCCCTGCCAATCCCCTTCCCACTTATGCCCCTGCCTCTCCTTTTACTTTTGCATAAAACACCTTCCCCAATCTAATAAACAAGCTGTTCACTACAACTGTCTCCAGAGAGTTCTTCCTCTCACATGCTCAAAAGTCTTCAAGATTCTGTTCACCCAACTCCATGGATAAAATCCACAGACCCACAACCCAGTATAAGTCAGGCATTGCAGTGCATGCCTGTAACCCCAGGCCTGAGGGAGTGATAGAGACAATAGAATCTCTGGGCTTAACTTGTCAGATAGTGTGATTGAAAAAAAATGTAGACCCAGGTTCAGTGAGAGACTCTGTTTATAGAAAATGAGAGAGATAGAGGAGACACCTGATGTCCTCCTCAGTTCTCCACACTTGTGTGCACATATCTGCACATATATATGCATGAGCTATACATACAAACTCCACACACATTACATTCCCATTAAAAACTAAACAATAATGAGCATCTGTGTTAGTATCCTAGGCATGCTATGACGATGTAACACAACTGGATGGTTTAGGATGACATAAATGTAACATCTTATAACTCTAGAAGTGTGGCACCCAGAATCAAGGTATCATCATGGTTGGTTCCTCCTTAAGGCATTACTGACAATTTTTGACCCTTAGGCTTAAAAGGTACCATTCTAAATTTTGTGTTTGAATCTCCACCTGCACATGACCTCATTATAAAGTCACCAGTTGTGTTTAGGATCACCTTTAATCTGTTATGACTACACATTCACATAACTTGATTATCTCTACAAAGTCTCCATATCCAGCTAAGGCCACACCAGAGGTGAAGATTTTGATATATTATGGGAGGGACAAAATTCAACCCAGAACACATTCTTTCATTAGCTACACAGATTAAAATATTCAACTAGATAATTCCACATTCCTAAATTTAGCCATCTCCAAATCAAATGATTATAAATAAACAATTTGGGTTTTCTCAATTTGTTTACTCATAAAAGACCATTTCAGAATTAAAATAGAAGAGTGTACATACCATTTTATGCATGATATTCACATTGCAGTAATCACTTACTGAAGAATTATCATCGGTTATAAAACTAATTTTCAAGAAATGAGCAAGTTGACATTTGAGGATTTAAGGGACTTACTAATGGACCCAGAGCTAGGAGTAAAATCATTGAGGTAAAAACCACTTTTTCTAAGTCTACTCCAATTATAATTCATTGCTTTGTGCCTTTAATAGTTTTTATTTCCTTTACAGTTCTTATACTTATAAATGAGCATTAACAATATTCAGAGTAATTACATGTTAGAGTTTCCTTGGAAAGCAAGCTAAAAATATAAATATGTATATGTCATTTCAAGTCTGGGTCCTATATTCAACTATGAAATTTCAAATATTTGGTTTCTTTCTTTTAAACTTAATTGTCCTATACTACTAATGTAATATCCTCACTTCTAAAAATTTTCTTTCAATATTGAATTTTTCTTTAGTTGTAAAGAAGCCTAGGGCATCAGCGGTCATATGCTTGGTCAACTCTGCTGGAGGAGCCAGAATCAAAATCAACTTCATTTAACCAATACTCTTTCATCTGAAAGATTTGTAAACGGGGCAGTGCAGACAGGGTGTGGATAGTCCTCCAGCTTTCCTGTGCAGGCAGAAAGCTGTTGTGCGATAACTTGATCTTCACTCTCTTGATGGACATTAGAGCAGAACACCAGGTAACTCAACTAGCTACATTTTTTTCTGACAGTGTTAAATTAACTATAATCATTGTTACCAGAAACAATAGCACTTTGCTATATGTTATTAATGGGAGATGAGAAATCATTTCATTAAACATGCTGTGTGCCAATGAATTTAGAATATTTTAGAGTATGGTATCATTTTAGTGCTTAGCTATATTGTGAATATTTGCGTCAATCTTGCCTGAATAAATTTAATTTGAGGACATATTGAATATAATTCTTTTTAAAAGTTATCATTTCATTGTGATGATGTATTTCATATAATTCTAAGTGCAATATGAGTTATTTCCCTTAAGGAAATTTTTAAAACTTAGTATTAAAAATTCTTCTATGACATAACCAAAATCAGAAATCACTGTGTATTTACTATGACAAGTCAAAACCTTGTTGTCTAAAGCTATGATTTATAAAGCTTTACTCAAAAAGTTTCTGGCTCAACTTCAGAGATCTTATAATAAGTTTTCTCCCCAAGTTTACTTCTGAGCAAGTTACTTTTATTTTCCATGTCAGCCGTCTACAGCTCTCAAAATTTTCCACAAGTATTCAAATTTTACCCAGAATACACATTAAAATAACTCTACTCACACAGTAGAAAGTGAGGCTTCTCTGTCTTCTTAGATTCCTGTGTCTTCCATCAGCTATATTATTCCCAGATATAACACACCAAATATTACAATGATAAGCATTGTTGTAAGGGTAACTCAATTCTATGTTGTTGTATAAAATGAAATAATCTAATGCAGTTATTAGTAGCACTAATGCTTTTTAGAGATCTGTGTACATTACTAATATTTTATTAAGGATAATTTAAACTTGTCTCCAAATAAAATCAATTACCTAAACCATCTCAAAATATCTGGTAATCTGACAACTAGTATCTTCTCTTGACTCATAGAATAATAAGAGAAAAGAAATATCATGGAGAAATGGTAAAAGAAACATGCACATCAGGCTGGAGAGATGGCTCAGCGGTTAAGGCACTTGCTTCCAGTGCCTAAGGCCCTGAGTTCAATTCCCCAGGACCCACATAAGCCAGACCCACAAGGTGGTGGCCCTGGTGTGCTCTCTCTCTCTCTCTCTCTCTCTCTCTCTCTCTCTCTCTCTCTCTCTCTCTCTCTCTCTCTCTGTAACTTTCTGCTTGAAAATGAATAAAATATTAAAAAAAGAAACATGCACATCATGTCAAAGCCCTGTGAGTGATGCTCCTGTTATTTCTACTTACACCTCTGTAATTTCTGTCTTCTTAAATCAATTCAGTTTTCATGTAACAAAATGCCATGGTCTATAGGAGAGGACCAAATAATTGATGCTTTACTCCCTTTTAAAAATAAGAAGAGAGGAAAAAGATGAGCATCATGCTAGATAAACCTGATAGACATGACCTTCAGCCAAGTATTCAAGGTCATCTTTAAGAGTCATGTGTCATGTATATTTCATGGATTTGGTGTGGTAAGTGAAAATAACACTATACTTCTGTGATCTTCCATCCTAACCAAAATGATAGTCTTATCTGGAGAAAGCATTTAAGTTCTAATATTTGGTGTAGTGGTTTGAACGTAAATGTTCCCATAGCCTAGGTGTTTGTGTTAGAGCTTTCTGCATAGTCCCTACCTGTTGTAGTCTTTGGGAGGAAGAACCCTGCTGTGTGTTCAAAGTCAACTAGCAATATTGTTCTCTCTCTCTGTGCTGCTGATGTGTAATAAATTGAGCCAACTTCCTCTGCCAAAAGGATGCTTCTATCCCCTTTTACAGTCTCTCATTTCACCTGTCAGGTTTGCTTAGAGTTTCAGCTTTACCTGGTTAGGAACCACATATGAGAGAGAATATGTGGCATTGGGCTCCCTGTTCTTGTGTGAGTTCACTAAGTATGATCTGCTCCAAGTCTGTCCACTTTTCTTAAAATTTCACTATGTCATTTTTCCTTTCAGCTGAGTAGAATTCCATCATGCAAACATAACACAACTTTGACAACCATTCGTCTAGAGACGGGCATTTAGGCTGATTCCAATTCATAGATATTATGAATTGAGCTGCAATAAATATGGTTAAGCAAATGTCTCTGTGTGGAGGCATGAAATCTCAAGGGTAGATGCCAAGTAGAAGGATAGCTGGGTCCATTGATAGCTCTATATCCATTCTATTCAGGAGTCTCCACACTGATTTGCATAGTGGTTGTACAAGTTTGCAATCCTACCAGCAGTGAATGAGGGTTCTGTGATGGGTCAGGCAGCTCCATATACACCTGTCCCTTAAGTGGGAGGTGTCTCAAGCCAAAGCTCAAACCTAGGTGCTAAAACTGATTGGTCAGGTGTGAACCAATCAATGGTCTCCCTGCCCACCTAGGGCAAGAAATACTGACTGAACAGTTAATCTGCCCTCTCTTCCCTACATGGCAAGCTAGCAGAAGGACCTCTGAATCTCCTGGCCTTAGGAAGGTAAGACCTAAGCCTACCCCAGCTAATGACTGGGGTGGGGGAAGGCTCCAGTTTTCCCCCACATGAGTCTCTCCTTCTCATTAAGGGAGCCCTTTGTTAATTTTTCTTCTACTGCTTGTTTAGATAAGTTCTGTTAAACTCTCCATATTTTCTCCCCACACTGGTGGCTGGAAAACTCTGTAACTACCTATGTTCCCTTAAATAATAAAGTCTCCCACTATACTTTAATATCTTGTTGTCTATGATTTTAATTCTTTAACTTTGTAGACAAGAATCCGGGTATTCCTCAAATATTGGGGTGCATTAGAATTTTGCTGGACTATCTAAATTCTAACCCCCAGCTCACCCTGCAACAGTTCCTTTCTTGGATTTTTCAATGACTGCCATTCTGACTGGAGTACCATGGAATCTCACTGCATTTTTGTTTTTCATTTCCCTGATGATTAAGAATGATGAGCTCTAGTGAGAATTGGCCATTTATGTTTTCTCCTTTGTCAATTCTCTGTTGAGATCAATGCCCCATTGTGTGAGGGGACTGTTTGATTTTTTATTATTTATTTTTGAATTATTTGTGAGCTCTAGATATTACATCTCTGTCTGTATTATAGCTGACAAGAATTATCTTCCAGTTTGATGGTAGTATACTTGGTGGGGGGGGAGGAAGGAAGGGAAGGGTGAGGGGACCTATTCAATAAACTAAATCAATAATGAAGTGAAACCATAAAATCCTTTCTTATTTCATGTTTGTTTTTCTTTTATATTTTTATTTATCACAGTTAATCTCTTTTAACAAGTACAATTATTAGTACACTATGAAATGTTACTGAAATAGATAATACTCTTTTTTCCTTATTCATTATTTTCTTTATTATCCATAATTAGATACATTGAATGAGCAAATAATGTGTGTGTATCCCCAGTTCCCAGATTTTCCTCTTCCCTGTCCCCAATCAGCTGGATATCCTCCTCCATGGGCAGTCTGGATCAGTCCATGGGTTAGGGGGTTATGGATAGCCTAGGAGTCAACCCCGTTCCACCCCCTTTTGTATGTTGTTATTGAGGGGGTGCAATGTCTCTGGAAATTCTCCCCCACCATGGCTCTTACAATCTTTCTGCCCCCTCTTCCGCTCAGTTCCCTGAGTCATGGTGGGTGAGTATTAAGGCTCCTTTATTGTTTCGGTCTTAGTGGCCTCTGTACTTCTGCTTTAGGTTGTGTTGAAAAAAGTTGGTGTCAGTCTCACTGGCTTATCCTGTGTTGACTGAGTGGCTATGGTCTCTTGCTTATCCCACCATTCTCTACAGAGTTCCATGTGGATCCTCCACAGTAGGTCTGGGGTGGCTCATCTTTTTCCAGGATGTCAGCTCTTTGTAGCTGGTTGGCTGGGTTGGAAGAGCCACAACTCTCTCGCTCCTTCTGAAAAATACAGTTTCCATCAGAGAGTGAGATCAGTATAGGTTAATTGAGATACACATTTCTGAATTGGCTAGATTCTATTGTTAGTAGCTATTAAACCCACGAATGCAAAGAATAGACCACAGACTCAAATTTAGGCCAAATTGAAGCAAGTTGTATTTGTGTACACAGGAGCTGGCCAGCAGCTGTCCCACCCAAATGCAGGGCTCAGGAGACCAGCAGCCAACAAAGGAAAAAGTGGGGGTTTTATCTCCAAAACCTCGGAACATTTCCAATAAGGAATTTATCAAACAGGAGTGCAATTAGGCAGGACTTACAGAGGTGAAATAATGCAGTTAGCTGTAAATTCCATGTGAGTCAAAATAACTAGATAACCTCTTCAAAGTACAAGCAACTTTTAAGGCATGTTTATTCATTATCCTTGCAACTGTTTGCCCTGTATGTTTCTCAGGGCAGCACTCTTCCCCAGTATAAACTAGCCTCTCTTGTCTTATCTTAGGGGGAGAAGTTTGGCCTCCTTGTAGTTAACTCTTTTACAACTTTCAGCCATTAACCCTTTTGCCCTGTTGCCATTTTGTCCTCTGGATGGCCTGGGTTTTCTCATGGCCCAGGAAGAGTAATAGCATAGTCAGGGTCCGGAGATTCATGGGAGGGGTAGAGTGCACTCAGAGAAATTCCAGACCAGTTTAAGGTATGGTCAAATCAAGCAGAACTTTGTTGTAAAATAATTTCTAATTCCAGGATGGTATTTCTCTGGTTCTTCATAGCCTCTTTGTAAATCACTTGTAAAGTGCATTTCTCTTTGGGGTCCCAAGGTTTTGGTTCCCAGTGATTTTTTCCCTAAGTCCCCAATTCCAGTTAAGGGCTCCCTATCACTGAGTGGATTACTTGGCCAAATTAAAAGCTCGTGATTGCCTCTCCCAGGCTTTGGCGCTTCCATTGCACAAGTGTTAGTTTCTTGGTTGGCCGTTCTCTCCCAGTAGGAAGTGTTTTCAGCCTACTCATGGCGGCAGACTGCATTTCATGCCAGTGGTCTCTGTTTACTCCGTAATTGACCAGCTTTCTCTGGCAGCTTTTGC
This sequence comes from Zapus hudsonius, assembly GCA_004024765.1. Classification (NCBI taxonomy): domain Eukaryota; kingdom Metazoa; phylum Chordata; class Mammalia; order Rodentia; family Dipodidae; genus Zapus; species Zapus hudsonius. Next base: position 24,852 of record PVHP010010165.1, on the reverse strand, counting down.
AGTGCCTTCAAGCACTGCACTAACTACCATCTGGGGGCTGATTACCATTCTGGACCTCCCAGGGTCTCTCAATGCTGATAGATAGCTTTCTGTGGTTTCTTTAACAACAGCTCTCGAGGAAAATGTGAGCATTGGCTGGTAAGAGGGGCCATGAATAGAATGGGAGGAAGCCTAACACCGTGAAAAATTTGATCAGACCTGCAACTCCCTGTCCCAGTCTATTGGTTCCTTCCCACACTGAGCTGTTGATCAAAGAAACCCACGATGTCCAAAAATAAGACAGGCTTTTGTCAAGACCCTAAACTCATCTCACTCTCTGATGGAGATTCTGTTTATATTTTTCAGAATGCAGTGAGAGAGCCTTGGTCAATCCAATTCCACCAACAAGCCACATGATGATGGTGGATATCCCTGCAAGAGATGAACCATTCTGGGCCTATCCTGTAGGCCCCAAATGAAACCTTTGAGAGAGTGGTGTGATAAAGAAGAGACCTATTATCACAGCAAGTCAGATAACTCAGGGTAGGTCCAAGAGACAGACACCAACGATATGCAACACAACCCAAAGCAGAAGTACAGAGGCCCTTACGATCTCAACAATAAAGCAGACTCAAAACTGACACCCCATGACTCAGGGAACTGAGCGGAAGAGGGGGCTGAAAGATTTTAAGAGCCATGATGGGGGAGAATGTCCAGAAACCTTGCCCCTCTCAGCAACAACACACAAATGGGGGCACCTGTCTACCTCCTATGCTATTCATGACCTCCTACCTGGTGGATTTATCCAGTATGAGGAGGGCCCCAAGTGGATTGGGGACAGAGAGGAGAGGGAAATGGGGTACCATCATAAGATTTGCTCATACAACATATCTAATTAAGGACAATAAAGATATCAAAAAAAGGATGCTTCTCCTAAAAACTCTAAGCCTAAAATAAACTTTCTCCCATAAGCTCTTTCTGGTCAGTGCTTTGTCTAAGCAACAACACGGTAAGTGCAACAACTGGATATTGTATGAATATCTTATTAGCATTTATCAAAATGGCCAATGCCATCAAAAATAATGAATAAATCATCAATATGGTTCTCATCCGGAGAAAATGAGCTAATAATAACAGCTAACTCGAGTTTTACCTGTCTTTTAACTATTTAGAAATGAAATGTATATGTGTGTATATACACACACACATATATATGCATAGATTTCCATAGCTATGGATTTTTTTCCAAGATTATACTTACCAACTCTATCCCCTCTTAAAATTATGTTGCTGAATTGTACACCATTGTAGGACATCTGGGTTGTTTCCAGCTTTGGACTTTAATGAATAGTGTTACTATGGCATGCATTAAATTGCACATTACCTTCTTCTTGACTTTGCTAGACCTTCATGGCCCAACATCTCCAGGAAAGAAGCCAAATAAATATTTCCGGAAAATAGAAAACTTGTGTGTTTGTATTAAATGATCTTTAAATTTCTGTAGACCTGGAATGATGCCATTTTATAGAGATAAGGCCACATTTTTTTTTGCTCTAACCAATGAGTGATGAAGCAATTCTAAATGCAGGCAAAAACGGATGCCATTACTGAAAGTGTAAATAGGCTGTATTTGGGGCAGTAGGGCTGGTGTAGCATTAGCTGATACCAATGCAACTTCAATTACATTAGTTCACCATTTAGTACTCTAATGTTAAAATAAAATCCCAAAATTCTAAGGAATCATGAGCAAAAATAATTTCCATTCTTTGACAATGCAGCAAAATTTCTTTGGTCCAGTAGCCAGGCGCATTTTTCTTGTTACAAAGAGCATTTTCAAGAGGAAAGGCAGGATTTGCATGTCATTCTAGGCCCTGAGAACTATCTGTGGTAAGTGCACAGGTGCATTCCTTCCAGGCCTTACCTTAGACCTGATGTACAATCTTGTTAGTAATCCAGTTGACCTAATGACATAAAAAGGTATTTTCTAATATTATCCAGGATTATTAAATGTATTTGACATTCTCTGTATCAAGTCTGATTATTAGGTGTAGTTGTGTCTGTGAGAATATGTTTAAATAAGTAGATTTATTTGTAGCAGCCAGAAGTAGTATTTTAGGAGAAATTTTTAGGAAGATGAATTATGGATTCTGAGACTCTGAAGTGGCTATTAAATGACCTCCACTCACACATAAATTCAGAAAACCTTAAAAAGGAAAAGGAAAAATTTATTTTCAATAATTTTCCTGTTCATTTAACAAAAAGGAAATTAATCAGGATCCCAGTTTCTTCTGAGTTATGGCACAATTTGCATTAGGTCCTGTTTCCATTAGGGACCAAAAGTTGCAAACAAGGTAATAACTTTCTTTTACAACAGTATGTGGAGAAAAGAAAATTATATCCTATAAAGAACTTATTAGGTCCAGAGAGATGCTATCATTGTACTTGCAAGTCTCCACGGTAGGGACATCCTAAGGTAGACATTATTCATCCTGCTGCTCGGTGTCAAACAGTAAGGACAGAACACATATGGAATGGCAGAAGTGCATTGTCATGGTTTGATCCAGGTGTCCCCCACAAACAAATGAATGTGTTCTGGGTAATTGATCCTCAGCTGATGGCAGTTTGGATTTTACAACGCCGATGGAGCTGTGTTGTTGTGGGTGGGCTTATGGGGTTATAAGCCAGCTTCCCCTTGCCAGTGTTTGGCACTCCTTCCTGTCGCTATGTCCAGTGCTGTGGTAGAGGTGATGTCCACCCTCTGCTCATGCCACCGTTTTCCCTGCCAGGATGGAGTCTCCCCTTGAGTCCATAAGCCAAATAAACCCATTTCTCCACAAGCCGCTTTTGTTGGGTTCTTTCTGCACAGCAACTAGAAAGCTGACCGCAACAGTTTTGGTACCAGGATGTGGGGTCTGTTGCTGCTAGAACCTTGATTCTGTGGCTTTGGCATTTTGGAATTGATATGCAGGAGGAATATGGATGAATTGAAAACCTTGTCCTAAGAGGTGCCTTGCAGTGCTGTAAGTACAGTGTGATGGACCATTCTGGTCAGAGTTGGAAAGACCTGAATGCAATAAGACCTATGGACTGTGAGGTTTGGCTTACAAGGGTGAAAAAGAACTTGGTCAAGACTGTGCCAGAAGCAGTGAGAGGCTTGCTACATTCTGCATGCCTGTGTCCTGGGAACCTGTGCAGGGTTGCTTTATGTAAAGATGGACTGGTGTGAGCAGATGGAGATGGCACAGAAAAAAAGATCTTTGGGTCGAAACTGCTGCCCGTTCACCTGCAACTGTTTGAGAGATGACAACCATTGAGACTAGGCCAGCTGGTCTGCATTGGAACAACAGGAAGAATGCAGACTCTTTGAAGGGGTCTGAATGCTTTGTTCCCCCCTGGATTAACAAGATGTCAGCCCACCTGGTTCTGTGGAGTAGAACAAATGCAAGAAGAGAAGGTAATTGGATTTGCAATACAGTTTTGTTTTTGAAAAATGGCCTTCGACAATGTGAAACAGGTGTGCTAAGTTGCCTGCATGGAAGCCCGATGGAGCCATGAGGATTAATTATGGGTTGCAACGGAGACCCAAAGAATTCCAGGACTATGGATGGGTGCCAAGGCGAACTGCCAGAGCCAGATGAAGTTTTCCAGGACTGTGAGTAGCCGAGCTGGAGGGGTGGAATTGAATCACCAAGAGACTTGTTATTGGTTAGAATCATTGAACCTGGAGTTAGAGATTGATGGTGCCCTGCTTGTTTTAAATCTTGTATTGGTCAATCTGTTTTTTGCTATGCCTCATGTTTTGCAGTGTGAATGTTCTGTGCCATTACGGGTTTATTTTTGGTATTATGGATCAGTTGAAAACTGTGAGGATTTAAGAGTTGAGCTGAATGCATTGTATTTACATCATGTATGATTATTAGTTTGTGAGGGCCAGGGGCGGACTGTCATTGTTTGATCCAGGTGTCCCCAACAAATAAATGAATGTGTTCTGGGTAAATGATCCTCAACTGATGGCAGTTTGGATTTTACAACCCTGATGGAGCTGTGCTCTTGGGGGAGGACTTAAGGGATTATAAGACAGTTTCCCCTTGCCAGTATTTGGCACACCTTCCTGCAGCTGTTTCCAGTGCTGTGGCGGAGGTGATATCCACCCCTCTGCTCATGCCATTGTTTTCCCTGCCAGGATGGAGTCTCCCCTCGAGTCCATAAGCCAAATAAACCCATTCCTCCTCAAGCCACTTTTGTTGGGTTCTTTCTGCACAGCAACTAGAAAGCTGACCACAACAGGCATGCTAACACCAAGAGATGGGCTCCAAATTCTTTTCTTCTGTCCCAATTAGAGGTGACTGGATCAGATGGATCAAGAACCCCTTTTATCCCATGAATACATAAGAAGAATGAGCCAAGATCTGGTGATTTGCTACCCTGGAAAAGCTTAGAAAATGACTGCCTCATACTAAGCATGCAATACATTTTTAGAGATCATGTGTTTCCCCAGGCTCATCCTCTGACCCTGTACCAATCACGTTAATATTCCATTGTGATGAAAAGCATAAAGACAGAAACCAATGAAATCACACTCTCTCTAAGCCTTCTCATTCTGTCATTTTTTGTGTCTTCTATGATTTCTAAAGATTAAGGAGCCTTTTCCTAAAAAGGTGGTTTTAAGCTCATTTGATCATATCAGTGGCATGAGGTTCTAAGGAAGACAACAGAAGCAATCTTGGGAGAAATGATTCAGGAGTGAGACCCCTGAAAGGATGGGGAATAAATGGCATCGTGATGAACAGTTCTACAATGTTTCATCTGTTCTGATGAACATTTATTGTGCTGGTACAAAGAAGCCAGACTAAGGGAAAGAAACGTGGCTGAAATGAATAGACTTCCGTTAAAAATTCTATGAGTTAGTTGGGCTTACATCTTGTCATGGTTTGATCCAGGTGTCCGCCACAAACACCAACAACAACAAAAAAATGTGTTCTCAGTGATCAGTCCTCAGCTGATGACAGTTTGGGTTTTACAACCTCGATAGAGCTGTGTTGTTGGGGGTGGGCTTATGGGGGTTATAAGCCAGCTTCCCCTTGCCAGTGTTTGGCACACCTTCCTGCTGCTGTTTGCTGTGCTGTGTTGGAGGTGATGTCCATCTTCTGCTCATGCCATCATTTTCCCTGCTCGAGTCCATAAGCCAAATAAACCCATTCCTCCACAAGCCACTTTTGTTGAGTTCTTTCTGCCGCAGCAACTAGAAAGCTGACTGCAACACATGTATAACCTTAAAATGCTTTCTGACTTATTGGACAAAAACACACCCCTAGACTCTGCAACGCAGAATATTCTTTGTTTTCCAGTTTTTCTATTAACCCCAAACCACCTTAAGCTAAGGAGAGTTCCAAAAGTTAATTGTCAATGAGCTAAGGGTTTGCACTCTATACCCCATTTGTAATCATTTCTGTGAAGGTGTGTGTGTGTGTGTGTGTGTGTGTGTGTGTGTGTGTGTGTGTGTTACATATGACAGATACACTGCATGTGTGTAGGTTAGAGAACCATCTCCGCATGTTGGTCCTCAGCTTCCTCACTCAAAGACAGGGTTTACCATGTTCATAGCTATGCATGCCAGACTAGCTGCCCTGAGAAATTCATGCATTTTCATGGTTGTATCTCTTATCCTGCCCACAGGTATGCCAAGATTACAGACTCTTGTTCTGCTTCGTTCATTTTACATGTGCTCTAGGGATGTGAACCCCAGTTGTCAGGCGCTTAACCCCTGAGTCTTCTCCCCAACTTGTGCTATTTGGTTTTCCTAAAAATAGGGCCTAGTTCCCCAGTCCCTATTTTTTGATCATTCTAATATATTTTGATGCCAACATTTCTGTCAGTGAACTTTCAGAATACTAACATAAGAGTTAATGTTAGTTATAGAAACAAGCTAAATGAAAACAGAAGCAAATCACTGGGGAACACATCTATCTTCTCTGATATTTTCATGCTGATAGAATAAGCACAAAAAAAGCATGCTGCAAGCAGCAGAAGATCCCATATCAAGAGAAAAAGTGGTGCTTTAAAAGGCTTTGGAGACGAGGAGAAGGATGACAAACACATGTGAAAAGTCTAAAAATAGGCACATTATTAGTTTCTGAAAAACTTTGAAGTATTAAGAGTCTGTGGACAAGAGATTTATTAATTTCTATTGCTATAACACTGAGGAATTTAAGATATGTACTTTTTTTAAAAATGTACATTTCATATGCTTCTATAATGTTGGTTTTATCAGGTCAGAGTCTTTTCTTCACAATATTGCATTTTTTGCAAACTCTTTGAAATTTTATGCTCCTATTCCAGAGGGAGATGAGGAATGTCTGTGCTACATGCTTGACAGAAACACTACAGGGAAAGGGTCATCAATCACTGTTTCTATCACAAGCTTCTGGAAATAATCATATACACTTTCTACTATGAAAACAATAACTTGGAAATATGAAGGGGCTCCCAGTCATGGAGACAAGGAGAGGACTCATGAGTCTGTGTGCCGTGTCCTATACTTCAAAATCATACCATGTAAAGAGTATGATTCCCGGAGCTCCAGTGGGTTGATTTGCCTCTGAATGTCACTCCAGACAACTGATCCCTTGCTTTAATATATATATATATATATATATATATATATATATATATATATATATATATATATATATATATATATTGTTGGTCATTTTTACAGTATAAGATTATACTGAGAAACTAGGAATCCCATGTCTCAAAACATTTGCCATCTGAGAAAATTACAAGAAATAAGCTATCGCTGGGTACCCAAATGATAGCCATAATGAAGCTTAGCAAAGAAAAATAATGAATTACACATTAATAAGTTATACAACATTCTTACAAATTAAAAATAATTTGAAGCTGGAGAGATTTCTCAGAAGTTAAGGCACTTCCCTGCAAAGCCTAACAACCCATGTTTGAATCCCCAGTATTTATATAAAGCCAGATTCACAGGGAGACTCCTGCATCAGAAGTTCGTTCACAGTGGCTGGAGGCCACGGTGCACCCATTCTCTCTGTCTCTTTTCTCTCTATCTCTCTCTGCTTGCAAATAAATAAATAAAAATATTTTAAAAATTGTACAAATAGCAAGTGCATTCTAAATATACAACAATATGAAAAGGTTAATAATATCAAAATGATGCAAAGATTTAAAATTACAGGTGTTTCTATGGAACAGCATCGATATAAGCAAAAACATCATTGTTTCCCTAAACTCCCTATTGAAAAGACCAAGGAAAAGTAAAAGAGAAGAAGGTAACAGAACACTGAACATAGAGGCAAGCAGTCATTTTCATGCCATAAACTTTGAGGAAGCACTATCTGGGATCCAAAGATTCAAAATTCTTTTAATACTTTGAATTTAAAGGATGACTACCAAGTACAGGGGTGGCAGAGGAAGAAAAATATGTCACAAAGATATTTTAAAACTTTTTTGATGGCTGCTGTACTAAGAGATACATAGAGAAAAAGGAAAAGCAAGGACCCAACTGTACAGCCTTTCCTAGCAGAATGGACAGTACTATCAGGAAGGACCCAGACATCATGTCAGTCCCTCTTATTTTACTAGGAATGGAGACTCAGTAAAAAATTAGATTTGGAAAGATGACCCCTGTGGGAAAAAGCACCCCTGTATTCTGAGAATGCACTGAAAATGTGTCTGTTTATTTGGAATGTCTTTCTCTCAGCCACTGGATTAAAGAGTTGATAAGGTCACCTTTCATCTGCAATTTCTCCCACAAGACGCAGAAGAACCTGACAATATCTTTGAGGACAGTAAGAAGAAAACAATGAGGATACATGACAAAAGAGTCTGGCTGATGCAACAAACAAAATACAACGAAAGACATGGATGTTTATTGCATAAAGCTAGAGAAAGAAAAGGCAAAGCTTTTGTGATGTTTACAAAGAAAATCTATGTGGCTGGCCCATTATTAAGCTCACAGCAAAGGTTCATTATTTATGAAGAATTTAAAACAACAAAACAAAAGATAACATGACTATAATAGTTCAGAGTAATACAAAGAAAATATATAAAAGGCACAAAAGCAAAGGATAAAAGAGTATTATATAATCAGAAGCATATCAAAGATTTAATCTAAGGAGAGAGCTAATTTACTACAACTAACAAATTGTACTGAAATTGGTCATGAAAAAGATAGATAAATAGATAGATGATAGATAGATAGACAGACAGGCAGACAAACAGACCAATGCATAAATAGATAAAGAGACAGAAAGGAACCCAGAATGGTTATTTGGCATGGCTAAAGCAGAGGACATTTAACATAGAGTAATAGCAATAATCAAATTGATATGTGTATATATTATATGTTATTACAAAAGTATAAATCTGTGTGCATCACTTAGATAAATTCTACAGTCTGCACATCTAAAAAAAAACTGTCCAAAAAGAAAATAAATATAGGCAAATGTCATTATTTTCTGTTTAAAAAAAAAACCTTTCTCAATTTTTTTAGAAATCATAGAAGCCTCAATACAAAAATAAAATAAAATATGTTATTCATAAGAATATTATTAAACAAGATTGCTAGTATGTGAGAAGTACAAATGTTTCATTTCTGAAATAAGACAAAAAGGATAGCTCTATTAAGCAGTTTTTTTTTTAATTTACGTGTGTGAATGACTTCAGCCACAGCATGTGTGGGAAATTCAGAAGACTACTTCAAGATGTCTGTGATTTTCATCTACCTTCTTTGAGACAGGACCTCTTGCCTACAAAATTGTCCAGCTGGCTTGAAGCTTCAGATTCTCCTGGCTGTGCCTCCTGTTGTTGTTGGCACATTGGAATCACAAATGTTTGAATAACTTTGTATCCAGCTGTGCTGGAGAGGATCAAACTCAGGTTGGAAAGCTTTGCAAGCAAGTCCCTTTTAGCCATGCCCTGTTAAAAATGAGCATTCAACAGTACCATATTTATGCTCAACACTTTGGTCAATTATGATTCTCTGCAGTAACCCCAATTCCCAGTGAAAAAAAAAAATACCCTCTTAACCAAGGTTGAGAGCAGCAATAATCTATGGGCACAATTATCCTCATCAAAAGAAACACCTCAGGAGGTATCACCATACCTAATCTAAAGCTATACTACAAAGCCTTAGTAACAAAAACATTATGGTACTGGCATAAAAGCAGACAGATAGACCAAAGGGACAGAATTATACACCCAGCTCTCAGTTCAAGTAACTCAGCTACTTTATCTTTGACAAAGATGTCAACAATGTTCACTGGAGAAAAGACAGCATCTTCAAGAAATGGTGCTTGACAAATTGGGATAAATACATATAGAAAATGAAATTAGACCCACTCCTCTCACCATGAACAAAACTCAATACCAAATGGATTAAAGATCTCCATATAAGATCTGAAACCCTTAAAAACCTGGAAGTAAAAATATGGGGAGCTCTTCATGATATAGGAATGGAGGGAAATTTCCTGAATATAAATATTTAGAAGGCAGTTGGACTTGCATAACATATCCATTGAACAAACCAACATAAAGAACTTCCTTACTGCATAGCCCAAGACCTTCCAGCCATGACCTTTTGACTAGGTTTATAATACCAGAAACAAATTCCCTTTGGTGGAGCAGGTGTCAAACCCAACCATAAAGCAATTTGTTACTCCATGATAGTCATGCCACTATTGTACTGATGGGGACATTGTGCCTGAAAGATCAGTGGTGTAACATGTTGGGTCCTGTGGTAGTTTGAATAATGTCCCCCAATAGATTCAAAAGTTTATTATGATTGTAAATTGTCTCTGGCCAGTTCTGGCTTGAGGAGGTGTGTCACCTTGACCAGATCCTAGGGTTCAGCCCTAAGGTGTTTCTGGGGTGGGTCTGGAATTCTAGCTTTACATATGCAAAAAGCAGTCTGAGCTCAAGCCTGGAGTTCCTCTTGTTTGCAAGTTTTGGAATGTGCTTGCTTGCTTGAGGTGCTGGTAGTGGGTTCTCTCTCTCTCTCTCTGCTTGGATCTGTGAAAGGGGACCAGCCTTTTTTCCTTAACTTCACCTAGATCTGTTAGTTTCAATAAATACTTTCCTCCCCAAAATTGTGTCTGGTTTGGAGATTCATCCCAGCAACATATGACTGAATACAACAGGTCCATAGCTAGGTAAGGCTATTGATAACTTTTGTTTCCCAATAGCTGGTGTAGCATCACCCAGCACTATAAAAACTTGCCAGCAGAAAAGAAGCTTCCAGCTTGATTTCTCTATGGCTTGGTGGCTTCAGCAATAGTGTGATTTCATTCAGATCTGGTGAGCAACCAAGAGCAGTAGCCCATTTATTGTGTGTGGTGGGGTTGGGCATTAGGGGTCTTCCTGACCAACAACTCATAGGGAAATGTCCCAATCCTGGATCTGGGATTTCTCTTTAATAACCTATGATTTCTGAGAATAGCATTATCAATCCATGCCAGGTACCTAAAAAAAACAAACAAAAAAACATTTTTTTCTAGGCCCATCCTTTAAAGAAAGTGTAGTAATCACCCCTGATTGTTAACATCACCAGAATTTTACATGTGACAAACCTTACAGCTGATCATGGGTGACAGAGTTGCTGGGAGCTTGACTGCTTTGCATCTAAAGCTATCTATCACCTAACAAGTTCTGTGGGTGAGGTTAAGAACAACACAGCAATGTTAATGAAAATCCAGTGTTCTTTATGAAGAGGAAAGTCCATGAAGCCTGAGAACTTTAACTCCTGAACTCATTCTCCTGAGTATTTCCAGAACACATTATCAGAGAAATTGAACATGATCCCGCTTTTGATTTAGAGCAAGTTCTTATAGAACTGTCACTTCCAGGCATCCCAACCTCAGATGCACAATGAGCTCAGCCTGACAGAAGCTGTAATCAGAGTTGAAGCAACTGCTGATAAAGTATGAGGAGCTATAAGTTTTGATATAAATCAATAGAAAATTCCATCTCCATCCAGTGAAATCATTTATAACTGTATTGTCTTACAAGAAATACAACCCATGTCAAAAGAAAGGCAGAGTCAGAATCGGGTGCTATAACTTCTACTTCCCTAACAGTCCTACTTCCCTAACAGTCCTTTGGCAAATTCTCTTGTTCCCACTATTTGTGAAGACCATTACTAATTCAAAGAACCTCAATTTAACCTTATTCTGGTGAAAGCAGGAGATCCCACTGGGTTAAGAACATATAGGCTCCTAGTTCCCATAAATTGCCCTTCCCCGGGAGTCTTGCTCTTTCCACATCCTCTCTGGCCACAGGTCTAGCTAATGACTAATGATTTAGCAGCCCAAGAGGATAACCTCCTTGCCTTTTATGGAGTTAATCCTCTCAAGTTCCCCTCTCCCCAAAACCCCACACAAATGGTCCACCTCCATGATCAGACAACCTTCAACTTTTACCTGATAACATGTTCCTTCCATTGCTTGACTCTCCTTTACTTCCCTTTCTCCTTCCACACTCCACTCCCTTATGTATAGGGATTTTCTAAAAAGCATGTACATGCTCAGTAAATCACAAACTCTACATCCATTCTGACAGCTTGGCTTCCATAGGAGATCAATATAAAACAGAACACAAGGGGAAATAAGCATAATTTTAAAACAAATTAAATTTTAAGACAGGCTGCACAAATCCTTTGATAGTCTAATATTATGGTCGACTTTCTAGGTGCTTCTGAAGATAAGTTCTCCCAGCATATCTTGTTTGGGCAGTGCTTTTCAGAGACTGTAGCAGTTCAACAAGTAGATATGGACTCCCAGTGTACATGAAAAAGTTTTACATAATCTATGGGTAAGCATGACCTTAAGGTTTGAGATGAGAAATAAGATTCAACTCTATATATAATCAGAATTTATGTTGCATCCAACAATTCTGAAATCAGTAAGTGAAGATAAAATAGCCTCACTGGCCTTCAAATAATTCTATCCCTCACAAAAGAGAATCAGAATGCTTTCTGATGCCCCTGTGAGCTGCACTTTGTTGCTCCTCCTTCCCTTTCTAAAGCAGTAAATCAATGAACATATTTGAGATAAGTTACTTGATTTGCATTAATTCCTGCTAACCTCCTAGCAAGGGCTTTAATTTCTGTTTCAATCATTGGGAATTGTTTTAAGCACCTGCTTCTTATTAGGGTCTGGGAATAGAGTAATCCACAGACAAAAAAAAATCTCTTTTCTCCTTTTATTGATGCTTGTATTTTAATTGTTAAACAAAAAAGCAAAATTGAAGATAAACTGGCTTACATCCAGAAAATGGAATATGATTTAGCATAAAAAGAACTTAGCAGCCAACCAATGAAAAGACATAGAGGAAATCCAAATGTGTATTACTAAGTTAAAAAAAAAAAAAAACAGTGTAGAGAGGCTATGTGCTATACCATTTCCAAAAGATGACATTTTGGGAAATGCAACTGCAAAAGCAACAGCATTTCCTAAGGGTTCGAGAGGAAGAAGTAAAGAAAGACAAAGTGACAGAGAATTTTAAGGAAATGAAGCCAGTCTCTCTGACACTATACATAATGTATGCATGACATACATTTGCTAAACCCATAGAATGCACAACACCAAGTGTGAGCCCTAATGTAAATGATGGACCTTGGGTAACGATAATGTGTCAATGGAGGTCATCAAGGATAACGGATGTACTACTCCATGGAGATATGGATGATGGGGGAAAATGCACATGTGTGGAGACAAGGAAGTTAGGGATGATAGTAGCGTAGGCTGAGTTTAGTGACAACCTAAAACTGATCGAAGAAATAAAGGCTCTTCAAAAAATAATAAATTATGGTAAGGAAGCAGCCTCAAAATTTATTTATTTAAATTTGACTCTAACCATTGCATTTTAAGCCACGAAGCTTAATAAATGAAAAATGTTTTCATATAATATAGATTCAGGGGGCTGAAAGATTGTAAGATTCATGGTGGGGGAGAATATCCAAAGTCATTGACCCCCCCTCATCAACAACACATAAAGGAGAAAGAAAACTGGCTACCTCTTGTGCAATCCTAGCCCCCTACTCCATGGACTGATCCAGTATGCCCACTGAGGATGACCCCCGGTGGATTGGGGACAGGGAAGAGGGAAATGGGAGTACCACCATAAGATTTGATCAATGTATCTAATTATAGACAATAAAAATGTTTAAAAAAAAAATACTCCAGGGCTGGAGAGATGGCTCAGCGGATAAGGCACTTGGCTCCAGTGCCTGAGGCCCCTGGTTTAATTCCCCAGGACCCACATGAGCCAGACCCACAAGGTGGTGGCCCTGGTTCTCTCTCTCTCTCTCTCTCTCTCTCTCTCTCTCTCTCTCTCTCTCTCTCTCTCTCTCTCTCTCTCTCTCCTTGAAAATGAATAAATAAAATATTTTAAAAAAATACTCCAGGTAGGAAGAAAGAAGAGGAACAAGTGAGCTTATGTCTTGTTAATTCCTGTGTGTTCTTTTCTGAGTTCCTCAGATCCAGCTGGGCCAAGTGGGGTTCAGCTCCTGACACTCCAAGTGGAGAAGAAATGGAAACCACACCCCAAGCACTTCACATCACAGGTTCTTCTGTGTTGGTTACCCAGAATGACAATGCATTATGTGAGCATCACGTGGCTCAGAGTCTTCTGTTTCCTCCTCCTCCTTCCCCTACATTTCATCCATCCAACCAACCTTGCCTCCACCATGCTTCATGACAGACCCTGGAACCAGCAGTGATCACCAGCAACATGACCTACCATCCCCCACTGTCTCCCCTACTGTGGTAGTAGTTTGAATGTTTGTCCCCCACAGACTAGGGTGTTTTATTATTTTATTACTAACTTGGTTCTTGAGCCACCTGGCTGCTGGAGGTGTGACTAGGTGGAGATCCAGTCCAAAATTATGGAGAGGGGTTTGAGCTCTGCAGGGTTCCACTTGCTACCCATTCACACTTGCTGCTTTTTTGTTTTTGCTGGCTGTTTGGTTGTTTCTCTCTGCTTGGATGTATGGAAGTAGCCTCTTCCACCATTGGTGGAACTTTTCCTTGGATCTGTAAGGTTGAAATAAATCCCCCCTCCCATAATAATCTGTGTCTGGTTGGGATGTTTGTCTAAGCAATGTGAATCTGTCTACACCACCTACCACCAGGCCCTGCAACACCTGGGACTCGGGAACCGCCTACTAGTATGGTAATTGAAGACCACCCTTCCCAGCCCCACACCTCTGCACTCCACTCAAAGCTGCTCCCTCACAGAGCAGGGAGGGTCTCTCCTCTCCATGAAACTCTCCCCGAGTTCTCACTCTCCTTTTGGCTCTCTTATGGGTATATGCAATCCTCCCTTTTCCCCTGCTCTCTATTCTTCTCCCCACCCAACACCTACACACATAGTGTGTGAAGGAGTATCCTGAAACACTGCCCCACAGTGAATGCCAGCAGCCACTCTGAGAAGAGCCCTTAGTGAAATGGGGGCAGCAGAGAGAGGAAATGAAAGAATGACCTGATGGGACCATGACCAATAGGACATGTAATATGTTCCTACAGTAAAGTGTCCATAGCTAATTTAAAACAGTGAATGTGAAAGTGAATACCATAAAAAATGTGTCATTATTCAGGACTGGAGAGATTGCTCAGTGGTTAAAGATGCTTACTTGAAAAGTCTGCCAGTCTGGGGTTCAATTCTCCAGCATACCCACACCAAGCCAGATGCACAAAGTGACACTCTCTCTCCCTCTCCCTCTCCCTCTCTTTCTCTCTCCCCTTGCAAATAACTAAATTTAAATAAATAAATAATAAAATATAAATCCACGTATATTCACTAAGTACTCTAAGATGGTTTTATTTCAACTCTACCACAAGGAATAGAACAATTTAGAGAGATAATCTGTCCACAAAGTACTTGCCTTGCAAGCATAAAGACCTGAGTTCCAACCCCAGAACCCATGTGAAATGCTTAGCATGATGGATGGAACACTTGTAATCTCACCAATGGAGAAAAAAAGACACAGAAAAAACCTTGGACCTCACTGGCCAGCCAGTCTAGCCTAATTAGGCAAGTTCAAACTACCAAGAGGCATTGTCTGAAAAACAAAAAAGTAGATGGGATCTGAAGAACAACTTGGTTTGGCTTCTGCCCTCCATACACATACTCACACACACGCACAACGGAAGGTATTTGCATGAGAAGAAAGTATCAGTTTCTCCAACAGAATAGTTGGATAAATTCTCAGTTTAATCTTGACATTATTTGAAGCAGCAAATATTTGAAGATACCTGATAAAAGACAGAAAATATGTATAAAATATTAGATTATGTTATAAAAATGTGTTCACTACCTATGGCTTTGCATTGATTTCACTGAAAGCATTAGATGTCAGTAACAGGTGAAGACTACGAAGCAATTCCTCAAGCATAGCAAGTGAAAGCATTCTTTCAATGAAGATGCCAAGATTTAACCAACATTAGCATTGCCCCATTATTCACATGAAGACTGTGCTTTGTGAACACTTCAACAGTAAATCCAGCTTTTGTTCACAAATATGCATAAAGATAATGATTCCAATTAGAACTCTGGAGTAATGGACATAATCTTTGGTAAATGATAAACTCATCTGCACAGGGAATTACACACAGCTCCATCAGATGATGAAATGCTTGAGGAAGACGTCTTAAATCCCTAGCATTGAAGACACCAACAATATCAACTAAATGTCGATGGCATTAGTAAAGACACAAATTATACACATATACACATATACACACATACATCTACAGACATACACATATACATTGTGGTGGTTTGACATGGACTATCCCCCATCATCTCATGTGTTTGTGCCTCATACTTAAGCCCCAGCTGGTAGAGTCTGTATGAGGTGGAGCCTGGCTGGAGGAGTTGTGTTCCTGGGGTCAGGCTTAAGAAACTGTAGCCCAGCCCCATTGATTGCACTCAGCTCACTCCACCTCCTCCTTGATGACATGGAGATGTGATGGCCCAGCTGTCTGCTTATTTAATGCATTACCCTGCATAATCAAACTTCCCTTCATGGCTGTAAACTGGAAATAAACCCTTCCTTACACAAGCTGCTTCTAAACTGGTGATTCATGCCAAGCAATGAGAAGTTAACTGCTACTCCCACAGTGTAAAAATTAGTTTGTTATGTTCCTTATTGCTTCTCACTGAGAAGTCATATAATCTTGGAAAATAATTTCTCAAGTGATTAAGTTCTTTAAATTAGAAAACATTGGTATTATTTTGCACCTTTATTATAATTAATGGCCATTGAAGTTACAGATTAATAAATCATATATAGTAAGTATTGTGTGAAATAAAGTATTAAACAAAATAGCTATGATATAAAATGAAATACATATATCTAATATAAAGACTTTTAAAGACACTGTACTAATATTTCCTTTATGTTTGTCAATAAAGACATAGACAAAATATATGTATTTCTTCTCTTCTCTGACCCAAAACTGATCCTAGACAAATGGGACCATAGCTTCTCTAGTGAGCTCCTTTTCTTTTTGATGATTTAATGTTTTCTTTTAAACATGCTATAAAATATTGCTCAATTTCTCAATCAGTCCAACTTCTCTGAACCTTGCCTGCCATACATTCTAACTATTTCAATTATCTTTCTAAAGAGTAACAGTGACATTTCAAAGAACTCTTTTATTCTTGAAGTGGGCACTTTCACTTTGTTAGTCATACTATGAAATTAATTTAAAAATTTTAATTTTATGTATTTAATAGGCATGCCCTAAAAATAAAAGGTTATTATCATCAGCTGTGTAGATTTCATAGAGCTGGAAAGCAGAGACATAATAAAACCAAGATCAAATGTCACTATGAAAGGTTGGATTTCAAAATCAAAATAATAATTAAAAACCTTGAATTTATGCTAAACAAATAAGTGCATGCCTTTAATACTAGCACTCAAGAGGTAGATGCAGGACCACCAAGACTTCAAGGTTAACCTGAACTAGATTACAAAACAAAATAATCTCATAAGTGCAGAATGGGAACATAGATGAAACATATCTAATATTTACTATAAAATTTTTTAAATATAATCTCAACTGTGTACTCTATGAGATCAACATAAGGACATGAAATCCAGACTTCACAATAGCTGCTCTGATAGAATTCACATAAAATTTTGATTCCATTAAAGCAATTGAATAGTCTCAATATCTATCCAGAAATATTCCCCATGTTAAAAAAAAGAGAGAGAAACAACGACCTGTTATGTTTTACAACCCGAATGCTTGATCACCTTACTCACTGAAGTATGTTCTGGAATATAGAAGGTTTTTAAGGGTGATATGAACTGTCCCACTGAGGAAACGCAGAGAAGTCAAGAAACAGAAAAAAAAGCAAGTAGATATAGAGACAATTAGTGAATACATAAATAAATAGGCCATAAAACACTGCTCACCTTTCTACTGATGAAATGCTCTCCGTTATCTACATGCATATCATTCTTTCTTTGAGTTTCATATAACATTTCCCAAAAAGTGATTCTTCCATTCACTGAATAGTATATCAGGTATATCCTATGTGTATTTGAGGTGTATTTAAGAGAAAATGCACAATGTTTATATTTGATGGACTTGTGTAATAATCTGAAATACTGTTATAAATAAATGTGATTTTACAGTGATTATATTGGGATTATACTAGCACCCAAAAACTGAAAAGTAAATCCTTAGTATTCTATAATTAAATATTTTGTATTTTTTCTTTTCTATAAACACAGTCTCACACAATTGTAAATGGTTACATTTAATGTCTTCGCTTAAGTCCCTCCTACTTCTTCAAGTCATCCCAGTTGAAACTTCTCTCTAGTGAAGAAGAGATTTGTTTTTAAATAGCAGGTATTTGGGTAAATATTTTAACACTCAGCAATACATTGGAGCTATAGAGAGCCTTCATAGCCACATGGAAAGTTTACTTTCTAATTTGCTTACATGTACAAACCATTTTACTACCTGTTAACAAAGAGGGAAATGAGCACGTGGAAGAAGGGATGCAGGTGTCCATTAGAATACCTGAGTACATACCAGCATATTCAACTCAGAATTTTTCTAATCAATTCTTCCTGTTCTAATTCATTGTCAATGCTGTGCAGCTCAGGTTTCTGCAGTTTTTAATTTATTGTTAAGAATTAGAAACACTCTATGAACAAGTCTTGTGTTGGTACCATTTCCCTCCTCTCTCTCTCTCATTCATTCTCTCTCTTTCTCTCATACACACACATATACACATGTCACTCACTGACTTCGAGATATCAGTTTTCAGACTATCTTCTTGAACACCATTTTACCTGTAAACAAATTATAAATTAGCCCCTGTCTATATGGCTCTAAAGCTTTCTATAGCTCCAATGTACTACCTCATACCTTCTGCCCATTGTCCTATTAACATGGACTTGACAATCCAACTTTACTCAGGTCATTTCCTCCAATTTTCATGTCTGTCAATACCAGAAGGAACATGACACATCCCATATGATATCTTACATAAGATGCCTTGAGTCAGGGGATATCTTCTGCATCCTAACCCACGACTGCATTTCACTCATTAAGTATGACTTTGAAGCCTAACTCATCCCCATGAAGTTCACGCACCAGAACCTAATCCTTCAGACATTCAAATAGGTCTACTACAGTTTTTAACTTTAATTCCTTTAGTTATTGTTAGTTTCTAAAGAATTGTCAAATTTCCTTAAAGTGAGACAATTAATGCAACAAAGACACTGGTATCAGTGCCAGCTTGTGTGATAAAAGAATTGTTAGCAATACCCTGCTGGTCCCTGTCTGCATCCAGGCCATCCTGGTATCAAGTATATTGAGCATCCATGTGTGAGTAACTTTCTGTCACTGTCATTAAATACTTGAGAAAAACAATTTAAGGAAGGAAAGATTTATTTTGGTTCTTGGCTTCAGAGGTTTCAACTGGCTCCATCGATTTGAGTTGGCAAAAGACAGAAACCTCAGGGAAAGGGAGCATAGCAGCCAGGATACTGAGGAAGAGACAGGAAGGACCTAGGCACAAGATGTACCCTTCAGAGACACATCAGCAGTGGCTCATTCTTCCAACTGGGACCCATCTCCTTAAAGCTCATTCAGCTACAAATTCAATAGGTTAATCCACTAATGAGGTTAGTGTCTTCATACATCAATCACCTCTCAATAGTGCCACCAGTTGGGGACTGTCTTTGAGAGTATTTTATATCCAAACTATAACACTCCTCAAAATCATTTTACTGAAGTGCTAAATATAGTCTAAGGTAAGGAAGGTCAGTGTTTAAAAAAAAGGGGGAAGCCCATATATGTTTGTCAAGAATACAAAAGTGATTTAAAGCCACCTGTATCACATTGTTTCTGCTAATCAAATGTGTCTTTAGATTATCACAGAATATGTAAGATAGACATGAAGAGTTGCTATTTCTGATTGACTTGTGTGGCAAACACTGGTTCATTCATCAGGCATGTCAACCCATCCCAATTTTCTTGTTAATGGAACTCCAGCATGGTCTGGGAAGGGACTCAACTGGAAGGAATTAACCAAGCTTAATCTCCGCAGTTAGATTTCCATCTTCACCTGCTCTGGATGCTTGTCAGAGAGTGGTTTGACAGCAAGCTTTGTATCTAGTGTTGAACACTGAGGTGGCAGGGGAAGTGTGTCGGGCCTTCTGGAAAAGAAATGCTTCCAGGAACAAAAAAAAAAAGCTACATAAGGCTGTTACTCCTAAGTATTGAAATGCATGTTAACTTCATCTGAGAAATGACAAGCTTCTATTTCTAAAGCTACACCGGTAGTATTTATGGTTATGGGCAGCTAAAAGTATCCTGATTTATGCACCTTGATTTGATGTCTAATCTACAAGACCATTGATATAGGGGCTTATTACTGTATTCAATATATATATTACTATATTCTAACAACTAGATTACCAGAAATGCTCCTTGTATTCACTCAATTCCCTTTCTTTTAGCATTCTTTTATGTTGTACTGATTCAAAAGAAACATAAGAGCAATAATATAAATGATGGAAATTTTTTGATGTCCAATTTGTACATATGGCCATCATCACAATTAACATTGATTCAACTGTTCCTAATGGAAAAATGTGTAACAAATATTATTATGCTTCACATTCAGGTTACAAAAGCATTCAGAAGTAAGGTCATATTTTTGTCGAATGCTTGCATGAATCCCTGTGAGCACACAATTTTCCTTTTCTGAATGCTGAAGCATACTTACCACCTGCGGATACTGGGGAATCTGACAAATAGCTTCTGACAAATAGGCGACTATTCCATAGCAAAATGACACTGTAGAACATACGGTGCCAAATAGCATTTTATATCGAGGAAAACACACTAAATTTTCACATTGCAGGTCAAGTTTATATACTTCATGATATCACATTTGTGGAAGAGCTTTCTTCTTCTCTCATTTAAAACATCGTTGAAACAGCCACTATCAAAACTCGAAGAGAAAACTAAACAATATTCAATGTTGGTTTTAAACTAGAACTAGCCAGAACTCTTATTGAGCTTGTAGACTATGTACTTCCATTGGAAGAGATGACCATGGTCAAAGTATATGTGTGTGAGATGTTAAAAGGGGTCTGTCCTATCTTTTTATAATTGAAAAGTTGGATTAGTATATAAAGAATTACATTTTCTTATGGCATTTTTAAACAAATTATTTTGTTTCCCTTCACCTGCCTTTTCCTTCCCCTAATTCCTCCCTCATTAGTCTCTCAGAAATAGCCTCACCTCCACTTTCATGTGGCAAGGGTCCATTTACTCACCCCACCCCTTCTCAATACCTATTGTTCCATTTTTCATGTTCTCTTGTCTAGTTTTATGCCCTGTGAAAACTCATATTTTCTAATTACATCCATAGAAATATTAGAAGTTAAGAAAGTTAAGATCTACATAGGAAAGAGAACACGTGATTTTTGTCTTTCTGGCCCTGGGTCACTTCACTTAGTATAATCTCTTTCAGTTTCATCCATTTTCCTGAAAAGTTCATAGTGTAATTTCTCTTTACAGTGGATTAAAATTCCATTTTGTATATGTACCTGTGGATGGAAAACAAAATATCAGAAATGAGATGCAAAGTCATTCCCAAATGGAATAGATAATTAGGATGTCTATCAGTAAGGACACTTTGGAAAATTAGAGGAGTTATCACAGTTTATTATTCAAACGGATGAAAGTTTATCTAAAACACATAAAGCATTGTTTGGAAAAATCTATATGTAATAAAAAGTATGATTGCTGAAAACCACTTTGGGACAGCAACATTAGCCAGGAGTTAGCAGAGATTGAAAACACTCTATGGCCTATCTCCTATCACCTATCCCCTATCCTCTATCCCCTGTCCTCTCTCCTTTATCTCCTATCCCCTATCCTCTCTCCCCTATCCTCTATCCTCTATCCTCTCTCCCCTATCCTCTATCATCTATCCTCTATCCTCTATCCTCTATTCTCTCTCCCCTATCCTCTCTCCTCTCTCCTCAATCCCCTATCCTCTATCCTCTATCCTCTTTCCCCTATCTTCTATCCTCTATCCCCTATCCTATGGATCAGTCCAACAATCCCATTGAGCAGGGTTCCCAGTGGGTTGGGGAAAGAGAGGAAGAAAATGGGGGTACCATCACAAGACTTGATCATTCGATGTATCTAATTATGATTAAGAATAAATAAGTTTGTAAAAGAAATGAAAAGAAAACATAATGTGAATCAAGCAAACCCTCGCTATTCTGAATCCACACTCTAACTTTGGTATACAACTTCAGAAATTCAAAATGCAATTCCCCAGCAGAGACAATGAGAAATAAGTGCTCAGATTGAGCCCTTAGGCTGATACAACATTTATGTTACTATCATGACAAGCATCTCACACAGATACAAGGGCATTAAACATTCATTAAAATCTTTCTATCAACTGCCCAATTCTTCAAAGGGGATTTCACTTTTATCTTGAACAGATGGCAGACCCATCACAGTGTGTTCTTTATGGCCAGAGCATAAACACTGTCTGATTAAATCGTTCTGAAACCAATTAAAATCTCAGCACTTACTTTAGGAAGACATATCTACCACTAGTGAATGGACATAAGTAAACCTGTCAGTTCACTGCCCCCTCTCCTGGGGAGAAATTTGACATAGGATTTAGGTTAATAGAGGCAACTGTTTACCTCAGTTTAGCCTTTATTCCCTGCTGCATAAGCTCTTGATTAAAAAGGGCAATTGACCACAGACTAGAACTTCTTTTTCATGATAAATATTGAAATTTAACAGAGATAAAGTCACACACACACACACACACACACACACACACACACACACACAAGGGATTTTAAATGGTCTTTTTGAAGGAAAAAAAACTAAAGCAACAACACAGATATGATTCTACAAGTCTGGACTACACTTACTATGCAGAAAATACAGTAAAAACTTCCTGCTCATGACATACAGCACATAACTACATTATATTATTTCATTTTTTCTTCTTAACAACCTAATAAGTAGGTACAAATAACATTTATAGATCAACATGATGCACCTTTGCACCCTGCAATAACTCACCCAACATCACACAGAGCTACTATGAGAAAGCAAGGATTGGGCTTCAAACACAGAAATTTTGTTAGGAGAATACATGGCTCAAAAGACTTCATTTTTTCTCCATAAGTGATTTTTTTCTAAGCCCTATAGAGAAAATTAAAAGAAGAAACTTTAAATCTATCATTAGAAAAGTTACTTTCTAGAATTGCACACAAACAGATGATAAATTAAGCAAAAATCATTCTCATTTCTTCATTAAAGCAAAATGAGGAAGCCTGTCTAGTTCCAATTTCTGCATATACTTAAAAGTGATAAAATGGCTTTATAAATATTCTATAATTCAGATTAGTTTAAAAGGTTGAGTATAAAATATTTATATTTCATGCTTTTCAAATTGCACTATAACATTTGAGAGCACTGTAAAATTTAAGGACATATATGCCTGTAGTCTCGACGCTTGGAAGATGAAGGCAGAAGGATAAGGAGACCAAGGCCAGCCTCAGATACATAGAAAGTTCAAGGAAAGACTAGGGAATTGCTGTCTG
This sequence comes from Zapus hudsonius, assembly GCA_004024765.1. Taxonomy (NCBI): domain Eukaryota; kingdom Metazoa; phylum Chordata; class Mammalia; order Rodentia; family Dipodidae; genus Zapus; species Zapus hudsonius. The sequence continues at coordinate 1,727 of PVHP010010165.1, read as the reverse complement.
TGATGGTTAAATTTTGTTGTCAACCTGACCTTTTTAGTAATCTTGGATGCGTCTCTGAGGATGTTTAAAGGAAGGCAGCTTCTCCGTAGGGGGCAGGAGGTAAAGAAGCTAGAAGTAAACATCCTTTCTTGTATGGGCCATGCAGGAAGGAAATTCCAGAAACTCAGGGAGCCATTAAGTCTGGGGAAGGAAGACCCTAAGGCTATATATAAGGAGGACAAAATCTTCTCTTTCCCCACCCCTGCCTGTTTGCTGTTGTGTGTGTGGTGATAATGATGCATTTTTATCTCTGCTTGGACCTGAAAAAGTGTAGCAGCCTCTGTCAGTAGTATAAAACTTCCCCTGGATCTGTAGCTTCAATAAATCCTTTCCTCCTATAATTATGCCTGGTTTGGAGATTCATCCCAATGGTGTGTGGCTGACTGTGACAGATTTGGTACCAAGAGTGGGGTGATATAGCTGAGATGAATCTGACTATGTGGATTTTGATCTTCTGGAACTTGTGTGCTGGAGGAATGGACATGGACTTGGTACTTGCAACTGAAGATCCCTTCCAGAGCAGTAAGCCAAGTTTTATGGACTATTCTGGTGATAATTTGGAAATGCTAAGGGCAGAGATGATTGCCTTTGGAGGCTTGGCTTGTGAACTTTTAAGGGGAAAAAGAGACTGAAGAAAAAGTTATTAGAACTGTGTTATCGGAATAAGAGCTGGCTCCAGTCTACTGCCCATGCCCAGAGAGCTTGATCAAGGTTGAATTTAAGAAATGGACTGTTGTGTTTGGATAGCCATATGGAACAGAGAATTTTTTTTTAAATATTTTATTTATTCATTTTCAAGCAGAGAGAGAGAGAGAGAGAGAGAGAACCAGGGCCACCACCTTGTGGGTCTGGTTTATGTGGTTCCTGGGGAATTGAACCCAGGGCCTTAGGCACTGGAGGCAAGTGCCTTAACTGCTGAGCCATCTCTCCAGCCCTGGAACAGAGAATTTTAAGGATAAAGGTTGAAAAAAATTCAAAGTAAGCTTAATTTACTGGCACAGAGACTGGCTTTAGGTTACTGAAGGCACTATTGTCAACACATCAGCAATCCTAAAGAAGATAGCCTAACTGCTCTAAATTGAAGCAATGAAAAGTATGCCTGAGGTGGTTCTACCCAGGAAGGACTGAATGATAGACTGTGCCAACTCTTTTGAAAGGAATTTACTGAAAGAAAGGAACTTACTCTTCAAGGTCATGATTTATTTTGTCCCTGAATTAACAACATGGCTGTGTCCTACATACCTGGTATTGCTTTTGGAAGCATGAGAAATACAGGCATGGAATGGGTCATGAAGTGCACATGATTCCAGGAGCCACTGCTGAAATGCAGAATATGGAACAGGGTGTGAAGTCCCTGATCGACAAGTGAAGCCGGTGGAAGATGGACCACACAGATGTTTTTGCAATGGAGACCCAAAGATGTTTTGGATATACCAGGACTGTGCAAGTGCTACATGGAGTGCCGTTGGCTCAGGATGGAAGTTTTTCCCAGCTACTTGGTGAAGCTGGAAGGATAGAATTGGAAAATCCAGAGACTGTCAGTCACTGGTTGTGACATTGGACTTGAATTGCAGATTTTTGATGTTTGTCTGATGGTTGTTGAGTTTGCATTGGTCCAATCTCTCCTTGTTAGGCTTCATAGAAGTTGGAAATGTTTACTCTATGCCATTATATGTAACTTGTTTTGA
>PVHP010010164.1:0-48441 GCA_004024765.1 Zapus hudsonius | reverse complement strand
TGGAGCAGTAGAGACAGGCATTCTTCTGTAGAGAATGCCTTTTAAAATATGATTCTCAATTGAGTAAACAGTCCCACATGTATTTTAATATTTATTTTAAATAGCATGGCTTCTTGCTTGAAAAGACCAGACTGGCTCTAATATAAGATGATATTAATGAACCTTCTTAAGATCAGTTCCACTGGTTTTCTTACTTAACCGCTAAATCGTTATGAAACTTTCAGGTGGAATTACACAGGATATTGTAAGAGTTGTAAGAAAAGTAGGAAGAATGCTTGAAGAAAAAAAAAGAGAAATTAGTAAAAATATGCAATTATTATATTGATTTATATTAATGTCATCAAGATAGTTCAGTTTTATGTTTATCTTATCTTGCTACTGGTTTGCTCAAACTCATTTCATAAGTCCTTAACACAACCATTATCATTTTGACCACTTGATATCGTCAGAAATGCTCATTTTTGGAAGCTCGGTTCACCCTGGCAAATCTCTCATGCACTCATACATAAGTGCATTGCACACTCTCTCTCCCTGTCACCCACTGGGGACCTGCTAACTCCCTTTGTGTTCCAGTTTCACCCTGCTTGGAGAGGGCTTCTTCACTCTACCCAGCTGACTATTAAGAGCCTATTTTTTCTACAGCTTTTTTTTTCTCTCTCTATGAAATAAGTGTTTGATTTACACCCAAGTTAAATCACTATGACTGTTAACTACTAGATCACAAACACCATGCTATGAGCATTGAATCTTTGTCCCACTGTGAACCTCTAAGAAGAGTTTGTTCTCTGAAAGCATAAGTCAGCGGTCACATGAATAAGTGAATAAATTCACTACCCGTAGAAACTGAGAAGGTGCTTATAAGTCCCAAAAATAATTGAGGTTGATACAGGATCAACACTGATTTTAATCATAATGAAAAAATATATATAACCTGAATATACTTAGGAATCAATGCTATCTATGCAGACCTGAATCACTTCAACAGTTCTACAAGTGCAGCTATATAAGTAAGAATCATACAAATATTCTGACCCTGTTCCTATATTCCACGAAACTTGTCTTTCAGAAAATATGTTCCCTAGTACTTCACTAACCTCTGCTGGCTTGCAAATTCACCACTACAACATTTCCCCTGAGCTTCCCCTCATGTTCTAGCTTCTCCTTGGCAATAACTTTTGCTTCCCTACCTGGCTAAGGGCACCTCGCTGCTACAATTCCTGATAGTGTCTCACCTAGAAGTCAACAGGAATACTGTCTCCCAAGGGTCTGAAAGCCACCTTTCCACAAGAATCAGAAAGGCTCTGGTGAAAGAGCCTGCTCCTGTGTTTATCAAGGGACTAAAATTGAACTCTTTTAACTTTCTCATGTCTGTATTTTTTCATGAAAACAGGTCCTCTTCCCATATCTCCCTCGATAGGTCCTCAATAAAATATATACATAGCTGGAGAAGACAGACACACACACACACACAGAGAGAGAGAGAGAGAGAGAGAGAGAGAGAGAGAGAGAAAGAGAGATCCTGATCTTAGCTGTTTTATTGTTTCCTATCTGTCCTCAAAGATCTGTACACAAACATCTCCTCTCTTCCGGCACTCAAAATTACCAGGCCATCATGTAAATAGACTGCTGATTGCCTGTAATAGCAAATTCCTCAAATAAACTCACAGAAATCTGAATTCTTCTTAGATTTATCAGTATTCTGGCTACGAAATGTCATAATTTCAGACATTCCTTCCCCTGTAAAATGACATCAGTACTTCTTTTATAAATTCTTGATGTAGGAGAAAAAATGAGCAGAAGAGAGCAAGGACAACTGTGGTGTCTTTCTACTAGGTAACTCAAAAAACACACATGCATGGCAAAGACCATCATAAGCTCTTTGGAAATGAGCGGATAGGTGAGAAGGAGACAGAGTAGAGAATATCTCCGTTAATGGAGAACTAAGTGACAAAAGTTTCCACTTGTCTAAGAACATTCTGATTATGCTAACAGCAAATAGCTACCAAATTGGCTTGAATCAATTGCATCAGCCAGTGATAGATCGCCCCCAGTGACTCTGCTCCCACAACCCAACCAGTCAATGACAGCTCTTCACTGTCAAAAATCAGCCGCTTCAGAACAGGCTCACCTCAATGAACGAGTCTCTAAAAGCCAATCTATCAAGTACTCACTTACCTAAACAGCCATGTTTCTACAGCTGACATCAACCCATCTTTAAAACACTAATTCCCTGACTCGGTATTTCCCAATGGTCATTTATAAATCATTTCCTAGCTCTGCTCAAAAAGAATGCAACTAAGCAACACAGCCCCCTTACAAAACTCCAGTTCTGAGTGTGTCCAAATATTAAATAGTGCCCTTGTTCTTTGTCATTACCAAAGTTTAAAAAGTGCCACTGATTGGGAAAGGTATCCTAAGGGAATTTTAAGATGGGTGGCAGTAACTAAAAAAACCACATTTAACTTAACTTTGAACCTATGCTTACAGGACCATTAATCTCATTCTTGAATGTTCATTTTTCCCCTATGTAAAAATATCTTTATATTTATTTTCTTTTTTAATTTTTAGATGATATATATATATCATCTAACTTGGTATGGGCAAATCAGGTTGGTACCACCAATTCCCTCCTCGCTGCCCTCATTCCACTGAGAGCTCTCCTCAGTGGAATTGCTGGTTTTCACCATGGGATTGTGGGCAATGAGTTGTGAGAGCACCAGTCAGTCATTGGGGGCTCAGGGGGTGGTAATGCCTTTGGATATTCCCTTCCATCCTATGGCTCTTATAATCTTTCTGCCTCTTTCCCCCCAAATTTCCCTGAGCCATGGTGGGTGGGTGTTAAGTCTACTGTAGTGTTGAGTTCTCAGCGGCTTCTGGATTTCTGCTTTGGTACAGTTTGAGTATCCTCAGTGTCTGTCTCCATCACACTGGCACAGGTTGTCAGGCTGTCAGCACTCTTGCTCATCTCACCATTTCCTCTGTGGTTTCACCTGGGTCCTGGTGAGAGGTGGTTCATCTTCAGCCAGGGAGTCAGCTATCTTTTCTTGTCTCATTGGTAGAATTGGTTGTCCTCAGTTCTCACTGCCTTCTCAAAAAGCAAAACAATGGATCAGCATAGCTTAAAGGAGATAGGCATTGTTAATTTAGAGAGATTTTGATGTGTGTAGCCTGTCTTTTGACCAAAGACTAGTGAGAGCTTCTTGTTGGATTCCATAGTCTTAGTTTCCATAGGATTCTGACTTGGTTCCCACTTCCAGCTATGGATCCCTTTACACTGAAATAGCTTTCTGATTCTCATTTTAACAAGTTATTTGACCTGCTGTACTTATTTAAACTTCCTGAGCCTCTCATTCTTCTACTGTCATAGAGACACAGCAATATTTCTCTTTGCAAATGTGATTGTGAAATTATACAATAATGGTATTACAATGACAAAGCATTAGCTGTTGGGGTGTTTTCACTAACTGTTCACATTATGCCGTTTAGTGTGGGGGGAAAGTATAGAAAAAAAGGGAGAAAATTCATCCTCCAGCACTGTCTTCTTTCTTTCCATCTTCCAGATGCAATAAATGTCATGAGTGTCTGTGAATTATGCCACTTACAGTCCCATAATAACATGTCTTTGAGTCTGTTTCAAGTGGTTCATTATACACATATTATAATAGCATGCTGTGTGTAATGTTTTTCATTAATATTGATCTTGAGATTCATTCTATAATAATAGAATATGGGGAACTGATTTTTTTCCCAGTGGTTTTGTGTGAAAATGTGTGTGTGTTGAGGTTAAGGAATAGATTTTAGTCAACATACCTTTTTGATTATATAGAAAAAAACAGAATAGTGGCAATAAAAATTTATAATATCCTCATGAATCATGCAATCTTTATTGTAAAATCTTTATAATGTATTTTAAGAAAATTTTCGTTAGGTGTGGTTTCACACACTCATAATCCAAGCACTGGAAAGCTGAAGAGAGGGGAATCTGAGCTCAAGGACCCTATCTCCAAAAACCACAAAATAAAAAACATTTGAGAACATTTTAAAACTTCTTATTTAAAATAAAAACAAAACTTTTATCATATCAATTTAGTTTGATTAACTAGTTTCTTAGATAAATGGAGATATTGTTTAATGAGCAAAACCTATATATTTAGCATCTCCCATCCTTCCTCAGAATTTTATTAGACCTACAAGTGTTTACAGATCTTGACTTTATAATTTCTAAAACTGGAATGTATTTCCAATTTCTATTATTGAAGGGGTTACTGCAGGCCAAATATAAAGCAGGCAAACACTATAAAATGGAAAGTGTGAAAAAAATTAATGCAGCATGCTGAGGATACATTTGCAATAACTAAAGACAGGAAATGGTCTTCCATTTCCAGCTAGTCTTACACCTGTCTCTTCCTTCATCCTCATAACCACAGGGCAAAACTCAGCAGGATATGGTTTCTCTGATTGTTCTCTGCCCTGTAAAAACCTCAATGCTTCTGTTCAAACACAGACCTTGGGGCTGTGATGAGACCTAGCATTAAGAATAGGTATGTCCTGTGGGGTATTCTGTAACTTTCGCAAGAAATTGTAAAAGTATTTGAAATACCAGAAGAAAACATTTTGCCCCTATAGAAGACAAGTAGGGCTTGTACATGGCCTTAGGTTAAAAAAGAAAAGAGATTGAGGAAAAAGAATAAGCTGTAGATTTTAATTATTCCTTTGCCAACCACACCATGCACGGGAACTATAAAAGTTTATCATCTGATACATGTTCCCCTTTTATTGAAGTGTAAACCCAGCTCTAACAGTCATTTTGTTCTGAGCTATTGGCTTCAAACTGTTAAAAAGTGAAGAAAGTGCAAGCAGAGACACAAGGTTTTGCATATGGTGCAACCTCTATGTTCCAACAAGTTTGCTTGGGGAAGGAGTCACCCTCAAGTGGGTGATAATGGCTCATAAAACATCTCAAACATCTGTAAAGCCCCTCTTAATGCTTTGTGAGACAACACTGAAGTCCCCTCTAAAAATTCTGGGTCTAAAAATGGGAAAATTGACATAAGACTTGGGGCATAAGCAAACAAAAATTTTAGTTTAAATGACATTATTTAAAATAATAAGCTCCCCCATCTGCTTGAATATAAATGATTTTTCAGAAAAATAACTGAAAACAAAACCAATGATAATAATAATTATCATTGTTTGAGTGAGTGATCATATGATTAGCCAATGGAACTAAGATGTGTGTACATTCTAATATAATCCTTCCTCATACTAACCATGCTGTGTGTGTTGTATAACGAGATTGATATCAATGTAACCCAATGCAGTTTTTGATGTACTAGATGAAAATTCATACTTTTGCATCACTTTTGAATGTCCCATTATCAAATATATTTGCTGTGAAACACTACTATATACTATAGTCATAGAATTATAATAAAATTTTATTTTACTAGGTAAAAAATAATCCTTCAGATTGCTTCCAGAGAAAGCTTTGTAACTATATAATATTGTCCTTCAAGTAGTTCTTTTGGAAAAATTAACATATTCCTAAAACAATATTATCCTGTAATTTGTCTCTTAGAACCTTCCAGATATTAAAGCAGACACACAGATGTTTATTTCCCCAAGTCTCTCATGAATGAACAGCTTACATATTCACTCTCGCATACTCAGTACATATGGTATGAAGATTTACACTCAACAGACCTAAGTCACTCTTGTTGCTTGATCCCTACCTCTCATAGAGAGAACGCATGATCAGCAGAGCCACATGGGAATCCCTCAGAGAGGGGACAGCCAGGGAAGCTCCCCACTGGACTGATTGTAGGCCTTTCTGTGTTTCCTATAAGACCCAGGTTAAATGATTGCCTTGGAAGAGATAGAACACCAACCTTCCACCCTTTGTCATTGTCCTCAGGGTTCCACCCCTTGTACTGACATCATAGAAACCCAGGATTCTAATCAAGGCTCAGGGTGCACAGATGCCAGCTCTGATGAGAAGGGCACATGAGAGTTAGTGCAAATATGCTTCTGAACAAGCTACTACAACCTCTTTAAGAAGAAAGTGGAAGGACATTCAGAACCACCCATAAAGTTGAAAATGGTTGTATCTGACTTGGAAAATGATAGGAAGCAGGAAACAGACAAGGGTATTCCTTCCTATTTTGAAAGCTTAATGTATGGCTCAGAGAGTCCACAAACTTCAAACATTTATGTCTGGATTGGCACAATTCCTTCTTATCACTTGGCCTTTGTGTTAGTTACCTTACTCATCACTGACAAAATACCTTTAGGAAACAGCTTCAGGAAGGAAAAGGCTCATTCTGGCTTAGAGCTTCGAGGGAATAGATTCTGTCATGGTGGGGAAGGCATGGAAGCAGAAGCAGGAGGCAAGTTGGTTACAATGCAGGCACAGTCAAGAAGCAGAGATAGAACAGGAAGGGGATGGCTAGACTCTAAAGCTTCAGCTTGCCTACAATGACTTCCATTCTCTAAAGGTTCTGCAAGCTTCATATAGAGTGTCACCCGTTGGGGACCAAGAGTTCCTATGCGTACTACATGCTGGATAGTTTATATTCAAACCACAACAGCCTTTTTATAGGTCTCAAATTATAAGTAATTGCTTTTTAAACTGAACTGAAGTTTTCAGTAGGTAACTCAAGGACTAGTCTGTAGTGATTTGGCAGGAAGAAGTATTGAAGCAGATTTGGACTTTGCATTCATTTTTCAAACAAAGCAATTCCATTTTGTGTTTAGATTTAATGTTTTGAAAAAAACGGTTCAACTATTTAGGAATTTTTAATAACAAGGGACATAGCTCAGTTAGTAAAGTCCATGCCTTGCAGGCATGAAGACCCGATGCCAAGCCCCAGCACCCACATAAAAAGCCAAGCATGACAATCTCCATTACTGTGAGGCAGAGACAGGAGGATCCCTGATCAGCCAGTCTAGCCCAATTGATGAGCATCAGGCCAATGAAAGACCCCGAGTCTCAAAGGTGGAGCTTCTGGAGGGACAACACACGATTTTGTCCTAAAGCATCCTCATGTGAATGGAAATATTTACATGTATACCTGTATATACACATTGTCCTATACATACAAACATGCGCACAGACATGTATTCAAAAAGAAATTTGAAGATCATTTGTTCATGAATAATGTCATTAGAAAAGCTTTTGGAAATGAATATATACACCCTTGATATATATTTTGTTAACATACTTTGCATTTCCTTTAGTACAGTGAGTCATTCTTGCAATTGCTAAGATCTTATTTATAATTCTCATGACAGCTGTAGTTTTGAAATTATATAAATGTATCTCTTGGAGAAAGAGACAGATATGTAGAGCTAAGAGGTGTAGAGAACCAGCCTTTCTTGGGAGATTATGAAATATGGAGAATCCTCTATTTTTGGTAGTATGTCTTACAACAAAAATGTGAGGGTGGGGAGGGGATGAGGAAAGGTAGGAGGATGTTCTAAATGTTGAATGGCACTTGCAGAGATTTTGCTTAACACATAAACATAAATTGTGAGTCCTTATGGAGCTGTACCGGAAAGATGTTTCCTATGGCTAGGCTAAGGGTACCAAAGAGCTCTACCAGAAACATCACTGTGAACTACAGTTTGAGAGAACCACATTGTGAAGAGATCTGTGATGAGAAAGAACTTCATTGTGAATAACCACAGTGTGAGAGAACACACTATAAAGATATGCTTGTTGAGAAGACTCCATTGTGAAGAACTGGTGTGAGAAAACTATGCTGTAAAGAATTAGTGCAAGGGCGACTCAGGGAACTGAGCAGAAGAGGAGATGGAAAGAGTGTGAGAGCCATGGTGGGGAGACTATCCAGAGGCATGGCACCCCTCAGTAACAACACACTTGGGCCAGGAGAACCAGGCTGAGTACTAGGTTATCCATGGTCCCCTGCCCCAAGGACTGATCCAGACAGCCCATGGAGGAGGATATCCAGCTGATTGGGGATGGGGGAGCATTGGGGAATTGGGGATAACAACTCATTGTTGGCCCACTAAATAGTATTACTCATTATGGACAATAAAAATGCATGTAAGGTTATAATTTCTCCTCTCACTAAGGTTTTGGTCACAACTCAATTTGGAAATATATAACATTTAAAAAAATTATTTTCTGAATTTCCATTTTTAAATAAACACATTTAAGAATTTTTATGTTTGCAGTTAAAAAAAAGAATTAGTGCAAGGGAACTGCACTGTGGAGAACACAGTGAGATATGCATCCTGCAGTGAATGACAGTTATGCTGAGAACTGCAGGGAGAGAACTGTACCAAGAACTAGAGTGAGAGAGAAATACACTGTGAACAAGTGTGGTGTGAGATAACTCTATCAGGAATAACTGAAGTACGATAATATTAACACAGAAGTGTGAAGAGTTACTGGATGGGATGGGAATGAGAACACATCAATATGTCAAAGTTGATATGCAAAAGTATAAAGTGGCCCGTGCATAAGTATGTGAAATAAGACTAATTTGAAAAATAAATGTCTGTGTGAGGAACACAGAAATTCTGGAACATTTACCTTCAGAATGGCTGAAACTCAGCTTGGAAAGTGGAGGGCCAGATAGAACTCTGAGAAATGAATAGATTCTTTGGTTCACCTGCTGAAAAAGAGCTTACTTGCTCCCCTGTCTATCTGGTATGAGCTCACATCTGTGTACTTGTCTGTTATTTTACAAACTGTCAACATTATGCACATTTTGGAAATTGCTTTTTCATGGCTTCTTGGTTCACCACTTCTCTGAATACGTTTTTCAGAATCCACTACTAGCCATTTGGCCAATGTCAAAGCAAGCAGCTATCCCTGAAGAACAAGCGAGTTGTGTGGTGCAGACCATGGTCAACCTTCTCTTTGATGTGCTCCCTTTGCAGGGGCCTGCTAGTGAGCCAAATCCCCTGGAATGGACCTATTCTTGTGACCTACATGTCTAAGAGAGCAGTGGTAGAACAGCCTAAGTTGCAATGGAAGACCTCAGAAAGTTGGAGATGGCAGGAATATAAAGTATCTGTTGAAGAAGGTTATAGGCACTAAGTAGAGTTGTCCAAGAGAGAGAGCACATGTGCTGTAAATGGCAGGATCATTGATCCCTGATATCAGATATAGAGCTACAAGCTAATATTGACATTGCTGGGTCTCCATCTTGCTTCAGTCTAATTTTTCTATTCTCCTCTTCCCTTTTAGAATGAGAATATTTACCCTGTATCATGGTATATTAAAATATGTAACTTTATTTTTTTTATTTTATGGGGATTCATAGAGAAAAGTTTGCCTTGAATCTCAGAGGAAACTTTGGATGTTGGATGTTTCAATAGTGTCGAAATTGTTGAGATTGTGGGAGACCGTTGAAGTTAGACTAAATGAGCTATATTATGAGATGTGCATGAGTCTTTGGGGGACAGGGGTTGTGGTACTTTGAATGTTTGACCCCATATAATAGCACATTTTCTATTAAGCTTGAACTTGCTACTTGAGTCGCTAGTGGGCAGAGCCCTGCTGGGGAACGGAGTGTCACTGGGGGTGTATCTTAAGTCCAGTCCCAGTAGGTCTGGTCAGAACAGTTTGCAGCCTGGCTTTTGGTATTTGGTGGCTGTTTGGTGATGTCTCTCTGCTTGGATCTCTGGAAGTGAGCCAGCTTCTTCCATTGATGGTGTTTCCCCTGGATTCTGTAAACCTGAAATAAACCCTTTTCTCTAAAAAAAAAAAAAAGAAAAGAAATAGTGTTGAATTGGTGAAAATGTGACCATAAACTCTATGACATTAACTGATGCACAGAAAAACAGCAAGATAGAAACTTGGTAGAAAAAGCATCTTTCTTCTTAGGAAAGTTATTTGTAAGGTCCATAAAAAGCATTCCCATGGCTTTGCTCATAGTTCATTTCCATATTTCATTCTTACAATGATGTGAACAGTTGTTCAAGTAGCTATCTCCAAGCAGACTGCTCTCCTTGAGGAATGAGGGAATCATGGGGTATAGACTATAATACCATTCTCTCTTCAATGACTGAGTCTTTCTCCCTTTGCAGCAAATTGTTTTGTTCATTGGTATTAAAAATCCTGCTTTTTCTACCAAGTTTCTATCTTGCAGTTTGCACCGAAGTTAATCTTACAACCATGTTATCTGCCTGCTTGGATCAATGTAACCAGGATTCCTCTGTCTTAGTTTACCTTTGCCCTGAATAGCACAGATGACCAATATTCACAAGAAATGTTAAGAGATACTGACTGAACTTAAGCTATGCTCTCTCGCCTACTTCCTCAGTGACTGGTTGTACTCCTGACCCAGAACAATGTGCATGTGTGTGAGATATGCTGATCATATGCTGAAAGCAATATACTCATTAACAGTAACTAATTACCTTCAGAATTGTTGAATGCAACAGGTGGACTTAGTTAGATTGCCTTTATGAATGGAGTGTGTGTGTGTTCTGAATCAGCAGAGTCCAACAGGTCATACCCCTAAATGCCTTCCTTTAACAAATTAAAAAAAAACTGTTTGGTATAAAAAGTTCTTTGATTCTCATGTGCTCTCATTTATCCATGTAGTGCTCAACTTCCTCATATATTGCTGGTTTTTCTTGTTCAGTAAAAACACCAATGAGTTCCTGGTTCCTGTCAGCTGCAGAAACATCAGAGAAGTTGCAATAGCAGAAGCAGCAGACTCACTCCAGTTTTAAATGACACCGAGTTGCTGTTTCCTTTCTTTCAGACTCTATTCTGAGGAGCTAGCCCACTCTTGGGTAAATGAATCCCACAGTCAGTTTTTATGAGTCCAGAGCAATGCACCAATGGGCATTTCAACATCCAAACACATAAATTTGTCATAATTTTCCTCATAAATCAAATACATTCCTACTTATAGAAATGAATGCTAGCTGCTTAAAATTTAATATTGATTAATATTTAATATTTGTTTTGTCATTTAATATTTTCATTCTTAATATTACTTTCTCTCTGACAATACTTAGATGAGCATAATGCTGCCAAACATTATGCTTTGTTTATGTGAGATTGTCTTGGTCTCCCTCCCCCTTCCAAGCCAAGTTGGAAAGATGGTTTTTCCTTTTGGCTTCTGCTTTGCTGTTTTGCTTTCACTCCTAAAAGAAAATAAATCTCATAATTCATAATTGACCCTTCTCTGAGTCCATCTTTTGAATTCTTTGATAACTTGGACAAAGACCCAAAGTTGGGGTTCATGGGTTTGGATATCTCCTGCATCTTTATGGAGATCTGAGCTCTCCAACTCCAGCCCTGCATCTTTCTTCTTAGTTTCATCAGAGATGCCTAATATTTTTTATTAGCAACTCACATTTATGGACATGACCTTCATTTTCCTTGTAACTTAGGTAAGCATACCTGCTATTTGTGTTATTTAATTCATTATAGCATTAAGTACCTTTTAGCTATAAAAGGAATAGTTACTCCTTATTATATTGATAAAGGCCTGATCTACTCTAATACCTGGTGAGCACTATCTGTAATTTATGCTAATTATTATATTTAATTCAAAGCTGTCATATAGGACTATTTTTCTTGCTTTCTTTTCCATGTACTTTGTTGTTAATGTATAGAAATAGTACTGATTTTTGTACATTGACTTTAACCTCAATTCATTTATTAGTTCTAATAGATTTTTTTCATGGAATTATAGAGTTTTCTCCAAATAAGAACATTCCAGCTATAAGGCAATACTAATTTTACTTCTGCTTTCTGGTTTATATAGTTTCATTTCTTTTTCTCATCTAAGTTTTCCTGACTAGAACTTTTAATAGTATGTTGAAAGAACTGGCAAGAATGAGTGTCTGTATTACTCATCTTTTCATTATAAAATACCTGAGGCAGCTAAGTTTATAGACAAAAGGGAATCTTATTTACCTCATGGCCTGGTCTTGTAATTTAAAACAGGGCACCTGCATTAGCTCTGGCAAGGGCCCTTCTGACCTTCTGACCAAGGGCCTCATGTCATGGTGAAATGCAATGATGGAAATATCCGAAGAAGAAAGCCGTCACTCAGAGATCAGTGTGTGTGTGTGTGTGTGTGTGTGTGTGTGTGTGTGTGTGTACTGATGAGGGTCCATGTGATTGGTTTTCCCCTTCCATCATTTGCCCACGTTTGTGATTCCTGAGTTGGCTGTTTTCAAGCCCCAGCAATCCTCCAGTCTCCACTCCCCACAGGACTGGAGTTATAGGGAAGGGCGGGTTCTGGAGATCTGATCTCATGCTTGTTCAGGAAGCACATAGAACAATTTAGTCATCTCTCCAGCACCCTGGATCAGGTTTTTTATATCACTCACCTTTGTGAGAATTCACTCTCGGAGACCAGCATTCTCTTCTAAATGCAATGTCCTCAATACCCCCCAGGGACTTCCCATGAGGAGTTCCTAGTGCTTATATATGACAGAACCACCCATTATCACCTCTCTGGTCATGAAGTATCCAACACATAAAATTGTGTGAGACAAAATTTTAGCAAAATCAACACTATATCTTCATCTTGCTGCTCATCTTAGAGGATCCATCCAACTTTTCATGAGTGCTAGCTGTAGGCTTATCATGCATGACCTTTATTATGTCAAGATACATTCCTTCTATATTAAATTTGTTCAAATCTTTTACCATAAAATGATGTTAGATTCTTGTCAAATACTTTTATATAGTTGAAATGAACACAAGATTTTTATGCTTCATTATGATAGTATGGTGTATTATAATCATGTATATGCTGAACCATCTTTGTGTTTTAGGACTAGATCTCATCTAATCATCAAGTATGATGCTTTTAACACATTTTTGAATTTCACTGATTAGTATTTGGTCCAAAATGTTTTGCATTTGTTTCTGCAAAGCATAGGGAACAATGAAGGCAACCTACAAACAGGAGAGATTATCAGTAAGCTGATGATATGATAAAAGGCTAATATTTGCAAAAATGGAAATAATGTATGCAACTCTATAAGAAAAAATCAAAGAGAAAAATCTGACTAAAAATGGGCAAATGACTTGAATATTTTTATAAAATGGCCATTACTTTTATGAAGAAACATTTATCACTAATCATCAGAAAATGTGACAATGAACTATCACCTCACACCTATGAGAATGGCTATTATCAAAAAGTCAAATACCAAGTGTCAGAGAGTATGGAGAATAGCACCAGTGAAAAAGCACTGTTGAGATTATAATTATGTAGCCATTTTGAAGCTCAAAAAAAACTAAAAAATAAAGATCAATCATAATTCTGAGTATGTAGCCAACAAAATTAAAAGATATATCCAAACTCCCACGTTCACTGTTGCATTATGGTTAATAGTCAAACATGGAAACAACCTAAGAGTCTGTCAATGCATAAATGAATAAAGCAACAGTAATACATTTAAAATTTATATTCATTCAACCTTATAAAAATAATTCCCAACATTTTAACAACATGGATAAACCTAGAGGACATCATACCCCTGAAATCAGTTAGATCATAGATAGAAACATTTCAAGTTTCCACTTATATTGTAGAAGTCAAACTAAGACAATAGAAAGTGGAGATGTGGTTACTGGGACCTCAAGTGGTGAAAATGGAGACATTTTGGTGAAATGGTACAAGCATGTAGTCATAAAATGAATAAGTTCCAGACATGTAATATACAACATGGTAGATTCTAAGTAGTTCAAATGTTCTTGGAAGCACAACCCTCAATGTAATTATATTAAAATGGTAGAAACTATAAGAAGTGTGGTGTAGTGGGTATCCTCCTTAGAACAGAGTAATACTGCCTTGCAGAAGTGTGTTATCTACCATGTGTTGGGATAAGGAATGATGGAAGTGCTTATTTTCATGGTGAGCCTAGACACTTTCTGTTCTGCTTCCTGTCTCATCAAGTGACAGACTATTTTACGGCAAGTTCCTGTCATCTGATGCCATCTAACATGATGAGATGTAACTAGGGGCCCCTGACAGATGCCAGTATGATGCTGTTTGAACTTTGCATTGACCAAAATCAGGGATTAAATAAATTTATTTATGCATTAGAAAAAATCAAATATTCTGTTACAACATAAAACTGAACAAGACAGCAATGATATTTAATAACTGCATCACATAAATGGAGTATAATTCAGCCATAAATAACAATTAAATCATGTGATTTGCAGAAAAGTAGAAAAAAACTAAAGATCATGACATTAAGTAAAATATGCCAGACTCAAAAAGACAAATATTAAATGTTTTCCCTCATGTGTGGGGACTATAAAAGGAAATAACAGGAAGGAAAGTAGAAGGGGGGAATCTATTAGGGAAGTGGATGGATTGAGCTCAATGAGAAGGAGGAAGGAGGAATGAGACAGGGGGATATTTGAAAGGAGTACGATCAAAGTATGTTATTATGTATATGATCAAAGTATATAACATGAATATATAAAAAGTCACAATGAAATACTTCATTCTGTATAATTACTATGCTAATGAACAAAAATACTACAAATATAAAAATAGATCTTATGTATTCTCACCACACACCCCCTGCAAAATAAAGGTAACTGTGTAAGATGGTATTGAATTTAACTGTGCTAATCAGTTTACAATTGTATACATACACCAATGCATCATATTGGCTAGCTACCTTAATATAAACTTTTTTTGTCAATTATACCTCAAGTAATCTGGGGTAGGGAGAGAGCTAATTTGTCATGCAGAAAGAAAGCGGTGGTGTTCTAGGAAACAGTAACAACCAAATCTCATCACAACCCATTTCACTCACATTACTTGCCTGCTTTAGTCAAACAAATATGCTAAGAATAATGACATATCCAGGGAAAGGCAGGGAAACAGAGTTTCTTTTCCTTTTAGGATTTCCTCATTCATCAATGTCAAGGGTAAAGAAAGGAAGTAATTTATTTTTTAGCTATTTCCAGTGACAATGTCTTCTTATCCCCCTCTCCATAACATAAAAAATTATAATTCCTCCAAAAGAACTTTATCTATTTTACTTAATAATATTTAAACACTTACTGAAGACTTACATCTGATATTTAATACATCATTTTATTATAATAATAATACAAATTAAATATGTTATTTGAAAACAACAAATAATTTCTCTTAAAATCAAACATGTATTCTTATCACCCAATTATAAATAATTGTTCATTTTGGCATGCAGTTGACACCCAGACATGAGATGAACCACCCCTAAATTATGAAAGAAACCAGATGAAACCTTTGAGATGAGCAAATGGTGAGATGAGCAAGAGACCTACCTCCACAGAAAATCAGATAATCTGTAAAAGGATAATGGAGACAGACACTGAGGATACCCAACACAATCCAAAGCATAAATCCTGAGACTCTTAAGACCTCAAGAGTAAAACGGACTTAAAAAACACCCACCATGACTCAGAGAACTGAGCAGAAGAGGAGGCAGAAAGATTGTAAGAGTCATGGTGGGAGAGAATATCCAGTATGCCCACTGAGGAGGTCCACAGAGGGCTGGGGACAAGGAGGAGGAAAATCACAAGACTTGCTCATATAATGTATCTATTTATTGACAATAAATATGTTAATAAAAAGTCCCTCTGTCACAAACATTTAGTACTGTATATTAATATTCACATATCTATAAAAGACTTTCAGTTCTAGGAAAGTTTTGAAGAGAATATGGAAACTCACTAATCTAGAAAATCAGTGTATAATCAAAGTATATTTTATACTTTGTATACATTTATATACTTTTTACATGAGAAGGCAATATGAATAGCATTTGAGTTTGAGTTTCAATGTTGTGTCAGAGTTTATTTATTGGGAAAAATAAAATCTCCATAAGTTTTGACAGCTCAGTGGCTTCAATATTGTATCCATGTGACTAATGACACTGCCTGAGGTTGATCCTGTGTCCTGTCCCTCACTAATTATGACACTGGGCTCTAGATACTATCTTCTGACATTTGAAGGCATAATAACAGCCCCTCCCATGAACAACTGTCAAGAAGAACCAATAAGTCAATATAATTAAGTTACCCAGACATTAAGTAAATTCTCAGCAAATAACCACTGTTGTTTACCTAAAGAATCAAATTCTAAAAGACATTCCACACACACACACACACACACACACACACACACACACACTGAGGGGGGCTGAAAATGTTGTTTGCAGAGGGTTCTCAAAAAGTACATAGAAATTTAAAATCAAATACTGATGGATAGTCTTTAGATAATCATGGATCATCAAAAGTATCTTAGAGCTTCACACAATATCCACGATTACAAAAATCACTTCTGGCCCTTTGACCAAATAGCAATGCCTACCTGTCATCTACTGTATCTTACTGTGATATGAAAATATTTGCTTGCTTGTTTAGCTACCAGTACATAAAGCCTCTGGGCTTTTATGTTTCTTTAAAATTCACTGTGGTTCATAGAAAGCCTACTTCAATCCAAATTAACTTTCTGAAGTCAGGGAGGGAAATTCCACTGCACCTCTAAGGAGAGAAGAGGGACATGAACTCTGCAGCTGCAGGGACAGTAGGAACACAAAGAATGAAGTGCACAAAAGAGTCAAGAAAAGTTTTGAATGCTAACACAAAGAATGAATGCCCACAGGTATACATTTTCCATGGCCTCGATCAGTGCAGAGAAAGACCGAGGCAGGGAGCACCCAAGGGACTCCTGAGTGATAGACATATATATATATAAAGCTCCATTCAATTTCTGCACTTTCTCTTATACAAAGTCTAAAGCTATCAGGAGTGAAGGTATCACATCCCACTCTCAGGGTCCAGGTAGAGACAAACTGCCTCAATTGGGTGGAAGAGAAGGAAAAGCTCTCTGGAGGAGGGGAGAGAATATCCTCAGACCTAGAATCCTGTATTGATAAAAAGAAGTTTGCATCCCCTAGACAACCAGGAGGACTTTTCTGCCAGGCATGCCTAGCGCACAGCACACATGCAACAGGCATGGCTAGAGAGAAGAGCTGAATGTCAGGAAAAGGAAGGAGATTGAATCGCTGAGAAAGTATACACCTGTACATACTCAGTATATAGGGGCTGACTGAAACTGAAGCTGGACCTGGATGGATAAGAACCTCTCTCCAAACCACAAAGGTAACTCTTCACAAAAACTTAACATAGTCATTTAAGTCTAGAGTAGGCAGCCAGAGGATGGAGAGTCAACCAGGAACCTAGAAAAATCCACCTAGAGCTCCAAATTGAACAATGTAACAAGCTGACTAGAGCTGACCTGCAGAGCAATTCTAACTCTATAGGGCACTGAATGTAGACATGGCAAAAACAAATCAAAAACTAGGTCAACTGCTTATCAGAATTGTTTAATCTTCAGGACTAATCACCAGAGAAGAGAAAAAAATACCTCACCACTTTTGTCACATTTTTGTGTTATATGGTGTGCGTGTGTGTGTGTGTGTGTTCTGTGTGCAAATGCACACATTTCATGTGTTTGCATGTGTTCACCAGAGGAGAATGTCAGACATGTACCTCTATCCATGTGTTTCCATGTGTTTCCTTGAGATTGAGTCTCTCAAAGAATGAAGAGCTGCCTTTCTCAGCCAGACTTACTGACCAATATGTGCCAGTTATCCTCAGGTCTGTGCACACTGTAGGTCTGGGGTTATAGGTGTGCACAACTACACCAGTTATTTAAGTGTGAGCTAGGAATCAAATTCATCTCCCTCACAGTTTAGATCTATTATTTAGACATGTGAAAAGCATGAACAAAAATCAAGAGATACAACACTCGACAGAAGATCCAGAGAAAACAAAGATGGTAAAATTAATAAAATGAATCTTTAAAGTAATGATACTTATCCTACTAAAATCTCAAATGATAAAGGTAGTGATTTGCATAAGAAAAATTGAGAAATTTAGATGAAATTTAGATAAAGATAAAAGTGATTATTTAAATAGAAATGCTTAAATAAGAGCTTGATAATAGATCTGAAGAATTCTTCAGATGAGCTAATCAGCATATGGCACAAAGCTGAGGGAAGTACCAATAAAAATTGAAAGTAAATAATTTATCAAAACATTAAAAAATAAAAATCAGAAAGCATATTAGGAAATGCAAGAGAAAAACAAAAGTCAAATATGTGTGTATACATCTGTGCATTATTATATATATAGCATCTGTGTTTCATAAAATTATGTGTGTGTATTTAAATGTAATCTAATATATACATATATGTAAATTATTAAATTCCATAAGGGTAAAACAGGGTAGAAGAATATTTTGAAAATAATAGCTTGAGAATTTTCAAAAATTAGCAAAAGACAATAAACCACAGACATAAGAAGCTCAAAGAAATTCAGCAGCATGCATATTTTTAATTAGACACAGCATTGTCAAACTGCTAAAAACAAAGATAAAAGACAAACATTGAAGCCAGCCAAATAAAAAGGACACATTACCCACAAATAAAGCAGTTGACAGACTGCATGTCAGAAACACATAATGCAAAACTAGTCAACAATGGAGCATTGGAAGAAAAAAATACTTGTTAAATTGCAAATCGTTACTCAACAAAACTACTTTGCAAGATTAAAAGCAAAATACAGATGTTTTTAGACAGAGGATAAAATACACCAGATAACCTGGACTGTAGTAAGTGTACAAGTGCCTTAGGCACGGGTTTTACCAGATTGAAATGTTTCTTTATGCAAAAAATGAAAGGGCTACGGAGATGATTAAAAAAATAAAGCAAATATTTAAAGATTTCTAAATTTCTGATTTCTAAATTTCTCTAACAACATTGTTGTGAGATTTATACATGTATGGAAGCCAAATTAATGACAAAGTCATAACAATTGCGGAACTCACAGAGCAAAGAAAAAGTCATATAAATGAACATACAAAACAAACTATGGAAAATGCTGCTCAGGATACATTAGTGTTGGGGGCCTGGATCATTTACAATCTTGCAGCACATGGTAAGGATCCCGGACTGCATCTCAAAAGGCTGAAACATTTATTAAGAAATGACACACCAGGTGTGTCATAAATAAAATTATATCAAGGGGCCATTCTAGGTACTTCTTGAAGAACTAACTGTAAGACAATTATAGAAAATTAAGAAGCTATTTCACAAGTTAAACAAGCAAGCGATGGAGTCTGGAATTATAATAATTACAAGGGAGAGAGCTGAAATGAATGAATGAGAGAGCTGTAGGCTGAAATGAAACATGGTAGAAATGAAATGAAGAAAAAGGTACAAAGGGAATCCCCAGTTTGTCTTTTTCTCTCATGTTCACTTAGGATTTCTTGTGACACACAAGTAATTTCTAGTTCAAAAGAAAGTTAACATAATAGTCAGAAATAAATAAAATAAATACATGTAGTGAGTTCCTGGGTCCAAAGATGCTTAGAATTTAAACTGTAGATATTATAATTTATTTTCTTCTAATTCAAGTATCAAATAAGTAACCAGAGAGATAGTTTAGAAGTTTTTTCTCCCTTAAGCCTGTTCCTGGCATTGTGTGCTTAGCCAGACCACCATTTATGAAAACAGATATGCATTGTAGAGTTTTAGGTATAACTGAGTCAGAATTATACAACCAAGACATGCTTCCTGAGCTGGCCACAGTTAGGCTTTTAATAACAAGTTAGTATGCCATAGCATTGGCTGGCACAGCCACAAAATTTATAACTTCTAAAAAATGCACTTTCTACATGGTTATTGCTACAGTTAATTTTTTTTAACTAAAATGCCTTGAAGTTGCTAAAAGCAGAATACAATTACTTATCCTGCTAAGAATTGATTTCTTTCAGATCTTTAAGAATAAGAAACCAAAAGCTCAAAGGCAGAAATATTTCTTTGGTATTCACAATATCTAAAATGCTTTTTCTTAGTTACTTGGGTTACAGTTTTAATTCCACAAGTATAATTCCAGTTACAGACATAAATCTGAGTACAAATAATGGTGGCATTCCTTATGTCTAAAGAAATTTTATCGTAAGTAAAAATTTTGAAAAAGGGCATGAAAAAGTAATAAAAATACATTGAAGGAAACATTCAAAGATAATCACATTAATTTTCAAAACATAATACTTATATGAAAATATGTAGTAAACAAAATTATTATGCTTCAATCTTATCACACACACACATTCTTCCTGTCCTCTACAGCCTTGCTGAAACCGCAAAAAAAAAATATGTGAAAATATGATGCATCTCTAAAAGCTGCGGATGTAGATGAGGACACGCTGAGATGACAACCACTCTGCCCAGCAGCTGCCCGGAGGAACGCCAAGGGTGTCACTCAATAGGGCAGATAACAAAAGAAGACCATGAAAGGATCATCGCATCAGGTCCTTTTAAAGAACCACAGTAAAGCTGGTTGGAGTACTCCTGATGCTAGAACCAAAATTTCCAATTGCACCCACATCCTGCCACCACCCTTCACAGGGCACCAGTCTGATTATTTTATTTCCGGTTTAGAGAGCCAGATGTCACAAACCATAGGAGAAAATGGTTACTTTAACTTATCTTGATAATTATCTTTTTTGTTTAGATACACCAAGATGCATGCCTCTTCGTTCATTCCAGAACCCATTGTTGATGACCAGGGTTAACTAACACAACTGGAGTTACAGTGAGCACTCAATCATTTTTTCTTAATTTGATTAATGATACTGACAAATTATGCAACATATGGTGAATTGTCCTGAGATCCATACTGAGCACTGAATTTGAATGGGTTCCTCTTCCGAAAATCTGCTTTCTTAATAATACTTCTTTAACATCTTGGTACGCATTTTCTAAATTTTTATCTTTTCCACGCATTGTTATTTCACTGCTTTGGGTTGCTTTCTGGGATATTTCTTTAATTTTATTTTCTTAATTATATATTTTGATATGTAAAACACGCTTTTAAAATTCCCAATTATTTTTTTCCTGAGTGTTATCAGTTTTGAAATTTTCTTCTTATCCATGTCATGTTTATGCTTTCCTTTCATTCTGTACTCCATTGATTAGCTTTTGGCTTCAGCATTTCATTGTGTAGGCTTCCCTCAAATGTTTAATGATAGTGGGGTGTGGTGGTTCATGCCTTTAATCCCAGCACTCAGGAGGCTGAGGTAGAAGGATTGCTGTGAGCTTGAGGTCAGCCTGGGCTACAGAGTGAGTTCCTGGTCAGCTGTAGTGAGAAAAAATGTAGTGAGAAAAAAATAAAATGTTTAATGATTACTTTTAATTTACTAATACTTGAGAAAAATTGCTGGAGATACTGGAAATTCTACATTAACCAATACATTTTGTTTTAATGGAGTCCAGATAATTTGGTGAGATTTCCCCACTTCTTGGTAACTTTATGGCTCCAAGACAGAATAAACTGGTAAACTTTAACTATTAAGAAATGTGCCAGGAAGTCCAAATGCAACAGTTTAAAAAGAGGTAGACAGTCTCACCACTTTGTATGTGAATTTGTCCTGAAGAATTCTCTCTTTGGTGTGGTAACAATTGCTTACTTGCTTACATCTGCTTTGCCTTTTTGTCATTTTCTGGAGTCTCTTAACTCAACTTCCCCAAAGAAGAAACCTTCAAATTGGCACTTAATTTGGAGAGGAATAGGTTCCTATCTGTATAGGGCATCAAAGGGCGCAGTGTATCTACTTGATCTTTGCCATACATTGGTTTCTTTTCTGATCTTAATTCACACCACTAAGTTTTCATACAGCCATCAAAATATTGTGGGATAAAGTAAATGTTTACTTTAAAAATGACTCTGTATTTCTAAGATATCATTTTGTGTGTATATGTGTATATTTGTGTGTGATGCATGTGTGTGTATGCATGTCTGTGTGCATGAGTGTATGAATGTCCAAGTGTACATGCACACACATATTTGTGTGTGCAGGTAAGAGGTTAATGTCAAGTCTCTTCCTCAACCACTTTAATTATTGAGGTCTCTTAACTTTGGGTTCAGCTGGTCTGTCTACCCATCTTGCACAGGGGATCTCCTGTCTCTGTCTCCTGAGTGCTGGGATTACAGATTGACCAACAGGGCATTTATATAGGTGCTGGATTCAAGCTCTGGTCCACACACTTTGGAGGGAAAGGCATTATTCCCTGAGTCCTTGCCCCAGCTCCCTAAAATATTTTCTGAGACCAAACATGCCTTCAAAATCAGAAGTTAATTAGCAGGCCTTTGCTCCTTAATACTACAGTCAATAGTCACCACATTCAGTGTGCAAAGAAGAAGGCTCAACCCATATCTTTCCTTGGCAGTGCTTCCCTAGCAGTAGAAATAACATATGCACTTGGGTTTCAGTGACTAAATAATCACAGCTGCTGTAGTTAGGAATTGGATTTTTTTTTGAATCACATGGATCACTGAGAAAAATATGTCGGACCTGGAACAAAAGGACCCAAATAGCAATTCTGACTGCCTCAAAATTCTTAACTCTACGACACCTTCTGACAGCTCAATGGACTTACCTGGACATATTTTTATATAAAAAAAGACTAGATTGAGTTAATGATCCATAAGGTCTTTGCTGTGCATTATAGAATTGAGAAGGCTGATGAGATAGTGTTAAACAAATTCTGACAGTAGATTAAAACAGCTACAGAATTTGTAGGTATGTTTTAAGGACCTTTAGCCTTCCAACACCTTCACTAATTAGATGACAATATTAACAACTTAAGAAAAGGGTTTTTTTGTTTGTTTGTTTTGTTTTTCGAGGTAGGGTCTCGCTCTAGCCCAGGCTGACCTGGAATTCACTATGTAGTCTCAGGGTGGCCTTGAACTCACAGCAATCCTTCTACCTCTGCCTCCCAAGTGCTGGGATTAAAAGCGTGCGCCACCAAGCCCGGCGAAAAGGAGTTATTGTATGCTCATATTATTAGATTGTTTAACATATCAACACTTAGAACTATCTCTTCTGTTCTTTAGTTGTTCAATTTCTTTCTTCACATTGCCATTCCTAGCTTTCCTTCTATAAATAACTGAATTATTCTGGATTTGCCAACCACAGAGCATATGTGGTTATATCTGACTCTTGATGACAGTAGGTACTTCCAGAGAATGGGCAGGTCTTTGTCTTTCTGGTATTCTTTTTTTTTTTTACAAATAAAATAAGAATTAGATTTATTTGTGATATGCATGTAATGGGATTCAGTCCATTTGTGATATGAAGCTGAATAATATCTTATACAGTTGAAGTGTACAATTAAGATCATATTTTGTCTCAATGATTCAGAGTCAGATGGATCTGAGTGCTGAGTGTGGAAGACACACATCACATATGGGTCCTGACTGATGGTGAAATCATGAGGACCAATCCGAAGCTCCAGTGAAGCATTCCGCCAAGCTATTTTCCTTGATCGCCAGTTGCACCAGCCTTCAAAGAGAAGGTGGAGAGGAAGCACCCTTCACTCCCAGACAGGCTCCACAGTCAGCTAGAGGTCTCAGGTGTCCAAACATGGCAGCAGGCAGGCACAGAGGGCAGATAGTGCCAGGTTTTCTGTGGGACTGTCTGGTTCCATAGCGGCTGGGGGAGTGGAGACCCTTCCTTTCCTATATAGTTACATTTATATGTAGTATTTTACCGTTTTCAATGTGCTTTTCTTGTATTTCCATTGCAATAGACATTGAAGAACTGGAGAAACAGACACTGACATCTACATGTCCCAGGTGGCAATTATGAGGGTCCAGATTCACTGTCAACTTCACTGGAGTTAGAGTGACTGGGAAGGTGTTCTTCCCAGTGAGTCTGTGATAGCACTTCTAGAAAGGTTGAACTGAAGAGGAAAGATGCTCAAGCAAGCTGGGCACCAGCATTCTCCATGTCTCTCTTCTTCCTGATTATAGAAGCAGTGAGGTCTCCCACTGTCATGCCTTCCTGCCAGGATGGACTGTGTCTCACTTTATACCATGAGCCAAAATTAATCCTCCTGCCTTGTTGTGTGTGTGCATGGGGATGGGGATGGAGGTCATGTGGTGTGTGGTGTGTGATGTGATGTGCACACGTGTGGGGAAGCCAGAGTAAAATGCGAGGTATTCTCTTCTATCCACCTACTTCCTTGAGATGGAACCTCTCACTCAACTCAGAGCTGTCTTTGTTGTTGTTTGGTTTTGGTCGGTAAGCCACAGAGATACTTTTGTGTCTGCCCCCTGCAAGACTAGGTTTGCAGGTGTGCATGGCCACACGTAGTTGTTGAAACTGGTACTGGGTCATCAAATCCTAGAGGTCTCAGACCTGTAACTGCAGAGCCTCCTTCAGTGCCCCTCATGTTGCTTCTGTCAGGTATTTTCATCACAAAATGACCAATACAGCAACATAAGGCACCTCTAAATGTCACAAAGTCAATACTGGCAAAAGTAAAGACTTCACTCTATTGATTTCCATGTTTTCTTCCACTTTCTCCACAGAACGGGTGCTGAAAGTAATAAACTGTTTTTGTAAACTAGCACGTCTGAATAGTTCACTGTTGGTCTAAATGAAGTAAAGATTAGGAACTAGCAAGTCCTGTATCCAATGCCTCATTTTCAACATGACTTTCACATTTCAAAAATAATTTCCACTTCATAACTTAAATCCGTAAGTTTAACTCTACTTCTTTATTGATAGAAGTCAACCCTATAAATGCCTAATTTCTATAAGGTTCTGATTGTCCTACATATTCAAAGTTACCATCTCCATGTTGTGTGGCTTTTCCTGGAGTCTATTTCTATTCACCCAGGTAGAGAGGAGAATGATAGAAAAAAGACTTGATTCCACACATGTCTATCTTGGTGGGCTAAGAATGTAGCCCAGTGGTATAGCATTTACCTAGCCTGCACAAGACCTTCAGTTCAATTCCTAGCATTACAGACAGAACAAAAGAAAATCAAGTCTATCTAGGTGAGCCAATGAGTTTACTGGGGTTGCTTACCAGATCATAATTAAAGGGGTTATTTACAGGACCAGGAGCAGTTTGCAGCAGCTACATCACTGAGGACCCCTCAACACCACTCCCCAACACACACACACACACACACACACACACACACACACACACACACACACACATATCTGTTAGACACTTATATTTCCGGAGTGAGGTCTTCTGAGCCTTCGTAGCCCTTCCCTCCATCCACAAAGGCATGATAGTACATCAAAATTTTAAGGATCTTGTGTGAGCTATCATGGCTGTTCTGATTTCCCAAAGGCAATGTCCATTCCATGATAAATGACAGAATTATACAACACCTAAGTGATGAGTTATCCCACAGTTATTTTTATAACTTTCATATTTCTATGGCCACCAACCTTGGAAAAGAAGTACTTTTAGATTTAGTACCTTCATCCATCCACACAAAGCAACATATCCTCTATCTTTATAAAGTCTTAGTGTCCTAAACTTTAAAGCGACATTAACCAATTTCAAGTAGGGTAGCTTGAACAGATCAAAACACTTTGCAAAAGCCTTATCATGTGTCCCTCCAGGTCATTATTTACTGCCCTTCCTGGTACTGAAAGAGCACAACTTCTCTTCCCTCTACGAGGCTTTAGAAGCAAAGAGATGGTCTTCTGAATTGTCCATGATGAATATTCAGTACAGTTTCACCTTCATTCCAAACTGGCATGACCCTATCCTGAAAACAAAGCTCTCACTTCTCAGGAATGAGTCATTTGAGAATGCATTTCTCCACAGGAATTTCAGCTGTCAATGTCACAGCAATGTATTTTCATCCAGAATTCACTGAAGCAAGCAATGAACTGAAATGGATCATTTCATCCCACCTTCTGTGAATAATCCCCAAGTCTAACTTAGGTCCTTGAAAAATCATATCCTTTCTATAATCAAATGGAAAGTAGTGAATCAAATTATAAAGTAAAATTTCACATTTTCATCCTGTGAGATTGCTTAACAATATAGAGACTTATTGGCTTACATAACTGAACTGTCTAGATTTAGGACTGGTAAAATGACTTAAAACAGTCACTCTGATAATATCATCCAGGCTGTTTCTTTCCAAGGATCCATTATTTCTCTCCACTGAAATTTTCATCCATTGGCTTCATGCTGTGACCACCTGCAATGTCTTACACCTGCATGGGAGCAAAGTGCCTGTGTGATTCATAAAATTTGTATCCACGTGTTGCAGAAAAAGTTCCCTTCCTTCTCTCCATCTCACTGGCTTTGTTTGGGTCGCTTACCTTCCGCTACTGAAAGTAATTTGATTATTGCTGAGGTCAGTTTGACCACATGCAAACCATATTGAATGAGATGAGCATTTTCAAGCCATAGTTGATATCTCATTTGTGGGTCAGACATTCAACATAAAGGATGTCCAGCAATGATTTCTAAACAAATGTAGGTAGAAATGTCAGAGTAATTCACCATAAGTAATATTTTTCTTGAGACTTTTTAGTTTTATATCAGTATGTATGTTAGTGTATATATGTTGGAAAGTGATTTAATTTTTGTCTATGAACTACAATCAAAAGTTTGAAAGGTAATACTTAGAATACAAGACATTCAAATCATGCCAAGAAAAGCCAAAGTATTCACTGGAAATGGAATGGATACTGGTTAGCAGCCAAAAGATAAATATATGCTACATGTTATTTTTGTTCTACCCCCTAATTTATAATCTTATGAATATGCAAATGATTTCTTCTCTCTTTACTAACTGTAGTTTACTAGAATATGAGAAATGGCAGTTTGACAAATGTCTTCTGTGTATTTGCAAAAACAATATTTTTAAAGCCATTTAATCCTATCTTCTTTACCACTCTAAGTAGAAAGTATATTTCCCATCTAATGAGCTTATTTCTCCCCGTGACACAATGTAAACTCTTTAGACCTAAACCCTCTTGCATGCTCAAACATAGTTATTTTAATAAATCCCATACTTTAATTTTAAAAAAAAAATTATTTATTTATTTACTTACTTTTTTATGGGGGGGGAGGAGAATGGACATACCACAGCCTCCAACTACTGCAAAGGAACTCCAGATACGTATGCCACCTAGTGCATCTGGCTTTACATGGATGCTGGAATTGAACTCAGGTCCTGCTTTGCAGGCAAGTGCCTTATCCACTGAGCAATCTCTCCAGTCCCTCAATTCCATACTTTTAAACCAATTATAGTTTTATTTTAATTTATAGATTTCCTTGCAACCTGGTTTTGAGTAGTGTATAATGATCCCAGATACCAAGCCCATGTGTGTCTATCAGCCCTACAATCTTGGAAGAACTTCAACTTCTCTGTGGCTCAGTTTCTTAAAATGTTAAAAGAAGGAAGATGGTGAGGTTTGTTTCCAATAAAACTTTATATTAACTATTTGGGTCATAGTTGAGTGGGGTTATTCAGTGTTAAGGCAATAGTAATAAAATACCTTTTATTTCTGTACTACCATGTCATGGCACAACAGAAAAAGAAGTCTCCTGACATTAGCTATCAAAACAAAAATATCTAACAAGACGAAACATATAGTAGGCCAGTTAAAAATGGTCAGAAATTTCCTTTCACTGTATCCTCACTCTGGGATCATCCCACTTTCCATCCCTATCCTGGATCTTTGCATTTTGAAAAAAATCTTCCTTCTATTTGTCTGGTCTGGTTTTCTTATGAGTTCTCTAGAATGGCCCTTATACCATCCTGTATTTTCCTCTTTCTAGGTAATAATTATATAGTCTTGGATCTAGAATCCTGATTTAAGAGACATACAAATAAAGCTTATCTCATATTAGCTTTGAAATCTCCTAGAGTTATTTAAATCCTCATTTCAATAAAATGGAGATAAAACAAAGACCAAATAGCACCATGTTTCTTAACATGTATACAATCTAACACAAGAAGAAATGAATGTCAATAAATACATGGTAAGTAATAATTTATTTCATCAGCAACAAGGAAGTATAATATAGCATGGTGATATGCTACTTTTAACAATAATATTAGCAAGGATTAATATGAGTAGGCTGAAAACATTTAAGTAGAAAATATAAAAAATATAGAGCTATGCAGATAAGAAATATCTGGAAAAATATAATAGTTTCTACTCTGTTGAGTCAAAGGAAGAGGTAAAAGCAATTAGGAATGTGAAAATAATGTTTTACTTGATCCAAGACCATTTTCTTGATAAATTGCCCTAATGGCCCAATACTGCTCTCAGTATGACATAGCTCTTTGAAACTCAAGTCCATTATCCAAACCACTAAGGCTCATTTAATCTGAGTCATGCTTCAGTTTGGAGCTAGTACTATGGTAAATATGAAGCAAGGAAAATAAAATGGAACTTACTGAAAAGACATTAGTGTTTAGTGATATTCACATGAAATTCCAAAGCTACAGCCTGGTTGGTGCATGCACTGGATCTGTTTTCCCTCCATATTGACCTACTAGATGAAGGAGAAGACACCCCACTTTCTTTAATGAGCACCACAGCAGGTTCTACTCCTCGACTTTATGTCTGAAAGAAGCAGGAGCCCTGTGTTTTCTCATTCACTCTGGCCCATCCTTCTTTTGCTTTGTCATGGACTTCGACATTCAGGATCTAGAATTAAGAATATCTATAGCTGACTCAAGAGGAAATGTGTTTTTCCTATCCACCCTTCTGCCCATTCTCCCCAATGCCTCCTCAAAGAACACTCAGCTAGGAAGGCTCTGACCTCCTCCAACTGGTCCAGACAGGTTTCTCATGTGGGATAAGCAAGCTCACTGTCTCCAACAGTAGACCTTGGAAAGAAACATTTCCAGGCCATTTCAGTGTAAGTGACATCACCAGAGTGTAAAGAACAATATTGCCCTTATAAGACATGTAGCGCTACTGGGAATATATATATATATATATATATATATATATATATATATATATATATATATATATAAAACCTACTCTCCACATATCAATTATGGCTGGAAGAATCAGATCAGTCCAAACTAAGAAATCTTAGTCTAGAAAACACAACTGAGAAGAGAGGACTCTCATAGAGGAGAGGGTAACACCATTCACTCTGAGTTTCAACATGATAGAGTATAGATCAATGCTAAAAGGGCTGTCAGCCTTGTAGTCATGGGCTTACAGGTAGGAAAGAAAGGGTGTAAGTTAGAGTTTGTCTTAGTATTAGGAAAACCAGATCACAGCTAGAATCAAGCTCTTTGGATAAGGATAAGATAGAAGCTACTTCACCTCCCTCTCAACTTCAGTGTCCTAGAGAAAAACATCAGTATTTCATAGGCTTTTATGAAGTTAATGAAAATAAAAAAATAATGCTCCAATATAGTAACAGGCAGATGGCAGGCATGAAGAAAACAGAAGCTGTGATTATCACTTCATATGAAATCTGACAGGGCCTGTTGTCTCTTAGGAACAAGCTATATTCTATAAGCAAAGATGTTCATCAGATTTATTCTATGGCACATCAGTTTTTCTTTGTTATCTCTCACTACCAAGTAATGCTATGAAAGTTCAAGTTTTATGTGTTGCTTTTAAAGGAAAATCGGGATCAAAAATGAAGCTTTTCAATGACCAGAGCACCAATAGATGAGTAGGGCGCCCTGTGGTCTGTCACCACAGCACACTCATGGCAAGCGAGTGCACATAAACTCTCACAGGCTTCACCGTTAATCACTGGAAATGTACAAGTCCATATGTATGATCATGAAAATGAAATATTTCATACTTCATCGCTTCATGAACACAAAACAAAATCTCTTATTTCTCCACTTTCAAATATTTCTGATAGCTTCATTGTTTTTTCCAACATCACTTCCATTATATTATTCCATTCCATCTCATCAAAGTCTGAGATGAATTCATGGTCAAAGAATACCACGTTTGTTTAACCCTGTGATCCAGCCAATTACACAACACAGTAGTTCACAGCAGACAGCAGAAGCCTGAACTTGGAGACCAAGCCTTCCCCACTGAAGAAGTAGCAGTCAATCTTTGGTGGTAAGATTCTAGCCAGGAGGAAAAATGGTGTCTAAAACAAGACAGAAAAAAAACCCTTAGGAAATGATCAAAGCACTTTCCACAAGCTGCATAGTTTCAGCTGATTCCACCTTGGACTAAAACAATAGTGCATAGTTCAGGGCATAATGAGTTCATATATTTCTCATGGTGCTTTCCACATTCTTAGGACCATATGACAGTGCTTGGTCTCTGAAAACCAGAGAAAAAGTTGTGCTACAAAATTATGTACAGAACGATTATTTGGTCTGCATGCATGCAATTTCACAAGCACTAATGGCACTGGTGGGAAAATCCATCAACCCAGAGAAAGACACTGCTGAGAACTCCCGGAGGCTCCATGAGCCTGGCATCTCATCTGTGGAAAAGATTAGGATCAGAATAAATGGTTCTGGAGTTTTCAACTGTCCCACTGTCTGCTGGATACAAGCCATGCAGACTCTAGGGAATGAAATATCCCTCTGTGGAAGCTTCCATGCTAGCACTGTGCTTGGAACACAGTATGCTTCCCACTGTTTTAATGCAAGCCTCTGCCTCCCACCACAGAACTTAATCTGAGAGCCCTGATCTCTTATTCTAGTACTGTGTGTTCTCACCTTTATTCTTATTGTTTTTTTCTTTTGCCTCTGTGTGTGTTGGAGGGAGCGGGTAACACACATGAAGCTTCCATATTCTCTCCCGTGGTTAGAGTTGTTCACCCAAGGGATAGCTAGCCTGCCCTGGCAGCAGTGAAACATCAGGTGTCTGCTCCTTTTCATGGTCTCATTTTAAGCTAGAATCTCTTTTTACTTATTTCAGAGCTGCAGGGTCCCTGGAGGATTCTCTAGTCTCTGCTTCCCAGTCTGGCTTAGGTAACAGGGGCTCTGGCCATACCTAGTTGTTTTAGATGGGATCTGGAGATTTGAACTTGGATTTGAATCTCGGGCCCCATGACGCCTTTATGCTGGCACAGAAAATGCACTAACCACTGTGTAATCTCTTCAGCCCCACTATCTTTCTTGGAGTTCTAATTTATTTTTATCTCCCATGTAAGGTTAGCTAAATTTCTGAATATGCTAGGGCCAAAAAATAAAAAAAAAATTAATTTTCAAAAGGCATCATAGAGAATACTGCTGGGGGGAGAATATCTATGAAAAGCCATATTCAAAGATGAAGAATGCAGAGCTTCAGAGAGCCTGTGGAAACAAAAAGTAGAACTCCATAACCACCATACAGTGTCACAGAAGTACAAACCACAGACCAGGAGAATAAGAGCAACCATGTTCTAAACCAGTGTCAACTGCCTAAAAAGAGGTGGAAGGTGTGGACTGACCTGAAATTTGTCCTCTGACCTCTACACACACACTGTGGCGTGTGCACTTGCATTGACATACCCAGAAACACACACATACTCATTACAAATACATACCAAAAAGACAGAAATTCAAAAACAGCTAGGGTCAAGGCATGGGTGTTTTCAGGCATAAAACAGAAGTCTTCTTACCTAACCTAGGACAGTACAAGGAAGACCCATAAGATCCTAGACATAATTTAAGTAAAATCCTGTCAGAAGGATCAGCTTTGTCATAGTTCTGCTTTTTTGGAATATGGACCATAAATTTTCTACTATCTTAACTTTTTCAGATATTAAAAAAAAACTAATTTTATGCAGAATTACCAATGTTTATACTTAGCCTCCAACTCAAACCTAGGCACTGCTTCTCCTAAATGTAGCAGCTAAAGGATTAGCTGTGCAAACTGCATATCCAGCAGCAAAGTTTCCATCAAGAAGTCAGCAAAGGGCTGGAGAGATGGATCAGTAGTTGAAGCACTTGCCTGAAAAGCCTAAGGACCCGGGTTTGAATCCTCAGTACCCACAAACGAAATGCACAAGATGGCACATATGTCTGGAATTTATTTTCAATGGCTAGAGTCCCTGGTGCCACTCTCACTCTCTCTCTCACACTCTCTCTCTCTCTTTCTCTCATAAATAAATAATTTTAAAAGTCAGTATATTATACAGAAATAAATTCTTTCTTGAGGCAGAAATGGTTTCTATACTTAGGAGGAAAAAACACATTCTCGTTATGGCAAATAATGCAAAATTTAGCAAAGAAAACAGATATATTTTGGGAATTTTAATGAAGTGATCAAATACATTTAGATCTAGTCATTTAGGTAAATGTAATTAAATGAAAGTAAAACTCTATTTAATATTGAGAAAAAAACTACATTTTCTTTCTTAGACTTATAAGAGATGTATCTGTATCAAGACCAATGTAATGTGACATCTGAAATCTGACAGTCTGCCATAGAATATGGTTTAAGGATTTCCTGGGAGCTATTCAAATCCACTCTGGGCATAGAACATTCTGGAATTGAAGAAATTTTTCAATGATATTTGGCGTTCTTGTTTTCAGTTTAATCTGCCACGCTTTCTTGCCAAACAGAAGAAAATGAGCATGTTTCTTGGTTCTACACATGGAATACTAATGGAGTTTCCCTTGAAATTGACTAAAGTATTTAAGATTAAAATTTCTCTATTTTGTATGATTTCTAGTTCCAACATTAACATAAAAGCTATAAACTGATGACGGGAAAGTAAGTAGGGCTGAGAATTCTCACGTGAATATTGACTAAGGCCCAGAGGATTGGTTTGTATATCAAATTGTGATTCCCATTTTCTCAGAGCTCATTGCCAAATACTTTGACAAAGCAAGCCAAATTGTGAAACTCAGGAACTGCCAAGGTTGTAGAGCAACACTGCTCAGCTCAAAAGGAAGCAATCCGGTGCACCCAAGATACCAGGGGACTTAGAAAAGAGACCTCCATTTCCCTTTGCTATTGTCTTGGAATAGTCAGGCTGCATGTGATTTCCTAAAAATATAAATCCTTTGTCTTCAGTGGAAACAATGTAGATCACTGTCTTTTAAAACTATATGAAAGAAATAAAAAAGTAGTAAAAGCAATACATCAAATTAAATGCTTTATCTAGTGAGAGAATGATAAGAATGATGATAGCTACCAAGAAATATATGCAACAGTCTCTTCCTAAGGAAGTTAATATGGAAGGAAAAATTAAAGACTCTACATGATAGTTTCACAAGGTTAAAATACAAACCCTCACACAACGTAAAGTGTGTCACTTTGGCCTGTGCTCCCTTTGAAAGTAAGGGCTGATTGTGTGTGGCTGCAAGTGACATGACTTCTATAGTTGGAGGTACCAAGGTTATGAAGTTAATTTATTCAGATCAAATGTGGTCCAAGGCTCTATTGTCTCTTGAGGCAGATGGCTTACTTTTTCTGAGCCAAAGCTGTAAGGAAAATCTTGGTTTATCATACAAATGCAGTACTAAATTATTTTCTTCTTGGTAAAGTCACAACTCTCATACTTTGCCAGCCATGTGGTCCTGATGATTTTTTTTGCTCAAGGTTTTTTCCCAATCTCAACATTACTTTATCTAGATGGTTGAATCATGTCACCTCAAAACATGTTTTCCTAGAACCTCAGAATGTTAGTTTATTTAGGAATGAGATCTTTGTCAATATGATTTATTAAGGCTCTCAAGATGAAATTTTGAGTTTAATGTGGCCTCCAACCCTGTTCAGGTATCCTATAAAAGAGGTGTCCCAAATGCATGTAAACGAGAAACCAGTTGAAACTGTGAGCAGCATTGAAATAATGTGTCTTTAAGCAAGGAATGTCTTTTTCACAGTGGAGACCATAAAAGCCCATGGTTAAACTTGAGAAATAATAAAGATGGAGACTCTGTTTGTATTTTTCAGAAGGCATGGAGAGAGCCGGAGATAAACCAATTTCACCAAAAAGACATTAGATGATGGCTAACATCCTGGCAGGAGACAATCCACACCTAGCCTTCACTCAGGGCCCAAATGAAACCAAATTCATCTATGAGAAAGTGAAGAGACAAACAGGAGACCAATCACCACAGCAAGTCTGATAACCTATGAAAGTCCAATGGAGACAGACACCAACGATATCCAACACAACCCAGGGCAAAGATCCAGAGATACTTAAGATCTCAACAACAAAGCAGACTTAAAACTCACCCACTATAACTCAGGGAACTGAGTGGAAGAGGGGGCGGAAAGAATGTAAGAGCCATGGTGGGGGAGAATATCCAGAGTCATTGCCCCTCTCAGCAACAATACACAAAGGGGGAAGAAAAAAAAAAGAGAAAAAAAAACTGGCCACCTCTGGTGCAGTTCATACCCCCTACCCTGTGGACAGATCCAGTATGTGCACCGAGGAAGGACCCCAGAGGGTAGGGGACAGAGAGGAGGGAAACAGGGACACCTTCACAAGAGTTGCTTGTACAATGTATATACTTACTCATGATAAATATATTAATTTAAAAAACAGAAAGATGGGGAAAAGGGGAGAGGAGAAAAGTGAGAGATAGGAGAGAAACAAAATTAAGGATTGTATGAATCAGTGCCTTAGAAACTTACAGGGAGAGTTTGAGTAGAAGAACCCTGCTAGAATGGAGAAAACTTCACCCTGAAAGCCATAAATTGTTACAGGAAAATCCCAGTGCTGGAGATGGGTCATTTCTCCATTGGGAACTGGTCAGGGCAGCTCATGTGGCCCAGCTATTGTAAAAGCTCTTAATCGCCAGAATGAGATGATAAGACCCTGTGCTGAATATATCACAGACTGTGCTCTGTGGTTACAGGATACTGGAAAATCAAGAAATTGATTTTTTAGTTGTTTTTTTTATATTTATTTTTGAGGTAGAGTCTCACTCTAGCACAGGCTGGCCTTGAACTCACAGAGATTGTCCTACCTCTACCTCCCAAGTGCTGGGATTAAATGTGTTCGCTCCTACACCTGGCCTCAAGCTGGAATTGAGATGGAAGATATCTCCCTGCTGGCTAACTGCCATAGTTCTGGAAAGTGCTAAGGAAACTTCTGGGGAAGAAAAGTCATCAATTGTCTTAACAAGCAGTGCATCATGCAAGCTACAAAATCAACTAGCCAGGCAAGGTACACCCATGGGTACAATACTGACTCATAAATTATGGGGAAACCCACTGCGCTCTGATTGGATATGAGACCAGCTCAGTGGAAGCAAATTCATGCCTCGTACTGAGAACCAAATCAAAAGCCTAGAGTAATATACTCTAGAAAGAAGCTACCACTGTTTTTGACTAAATGGTAATGTGCTCATCCAAAAGCCTTTTACATGTATATGTTTGTGCCCTTTGATTAATGTGGTTCTCACTTTTGGTTGAAAATGCTTCTTTAAACAAATGCCAACAAATATGGAGGAGACCCAAGATTCCTAAAGATGATGAGAAGAGAAAGCCCAGTGCTTAGCACTGGATGAGTCAACTCTATCACACCCACCAGGACTCAGCTAACATTTAAGACATGGTAGAATGAGGATGATTGCTGCTCTCACTGCTAGACCAAGAAGCTTCTCTACTGAGATGGTGTTAGACACTGAGGAGACTCAAAATTTATCAAAGCAGAAAACAACATGAAATGAGATATCATGTCCTCTAAGGCTTAGGGAATTTTGTGGAAGAAGGGGCTCAAAGAACCTAGGAACTACAGGTAAAAAGGAGTACTTTGGGATGCTGTCTTCCCAACATGAACAGACTGATGCCTTCATGACCCCACAGTGGTTACTGATACCCACACAGGACCTGTACTGTGCTGAGGCCATCAACATGTTAAGATGGAGCAACATGAACGAGACAACAAAATAGAGGAAGCACTACCTCAGGGGAATGATCATGAAAGAGAGGTGAAATATGATCAAATTACAGTCTGTTCACATATAAAAAATAAACTTATTGGCAAACTCCATACATACATACAATGTACCCTGGTCACAATCTCTTCCCACCACCCTGTTTTGTCTCCATTCCCTATTCCCTCTATTGAACACTCTTCTTTCTAAATAGTCCCTCGTGTTTTGATAACATCTTTTTTTGTCCTCATATCATCCATGGCCACATGTTAATGAGCCCAATGTTGTATAGGTCTTGTGCAGGTAATGACAGCTGCTGTGAGGTGATGAATACACAGGCACGATTTTCTAGAAGACAGCATTCAAACCCCCTCCAATCCATCCTTTGACTCTCCTCACAGCTCTTTCACAATGGTCTCTGAGCCTTGGAGAGTGGAACAGAAGTATCATATTTAATTCTAAATACTAAAGTGTCACATTTTCTCACACTTTGAGGAGTTTTGAGTCTTCCCAGTAGTCACTGCTATCAGAAACCAAAAGTCAGAGAAGAATAACCAGGAGAATTTAGGTGGAAATTCCATACCCGTTTAAGTAGTTCTTTCCCCCATAGGGTTCATAACCTCCCAAGCCATAGGCTTTTGACTCGGTTTTCAGTATCAGATATGAATTCCTTCCCATAAAGTTTGCCTCAAATTGAATCAGAGAGCTGTTGGTTATTCTCCTAATAGACATGCCACTATTGCACTAGGAGGCACATCTTGCTGGGCTGGCTGGTTGTACAGCCTGCTGGCTCAGACTGTAGGCTTTCCTCTTAAAGCAGGTTGCATAGCAATTGCCAGTAATATGATAGTCATCAGAGAAAAGACTTCCAGCTCAGTTCCAGGTTGATTTCTCAGTGTCCTACAACTGAAGCAGGTGATGTGTTCTGACATAGGGTCATACAGTCTTGTTCTGGTGGGCAACCAAGAGCCTTGACAGTTGTATGTATTGATTGGGGTACCTCAGGGGCTTCCTTGACCAACAACTCACTGGGAGGTATCCCACCCTTGGTACTGGTCTTTTAACAACCAATAGCTTCTGTGTGTAGCATTATCTACCCCCACAGGGTACTGAGAACCTGTTTGAACAACAGAGCAAAAAAACAAAGCCAAAAAAAAGGACAACAAAATACAAAATGATATCTCAAAAAATTATACTGTCACATATGGAAAGTATTTAGACAAATGGCCAAGTTGGAAAGTGAATAAATACCTTCAAGATTATATAAACTGTAGTCAACATAGATGTGTTTTGGAAATATAAGTAGATAAGATATAGAGAACATATTTCATTAGATAAGCAAACTGAAGAGATAGGCTCAGTTGCACTTATTTTCACAGCAGGTTTACTGAAACCATCGAGTGAGACATATGTTTTAGATAGTGCTATGGATCCATATGTTAAATAGGAACTGTCACAAGAATGTAACAAGTTATGAACTATAAATAGAACTTTTATAATGCTTAATTCAATAAATCACCATAATACAATATACATATATAATATAAGAAAAATCTGTAATTTGCATGTCTAAAGCCAGATATTTTTACCTTTTGCTGGGAGGAGGGATTCATTCTACAAAGTATGTTTCTACACTAAGCACCTAATTATTTAAAAAATGTTTTTCAATTTATGGCTTCATTCCCAAATGTCCTGATTAAAACAAAAGAAATGTAAAGACATTGAAGTGAATAAATTCTTTCCAATAATAAATTTTACTTTTAACCAAAGGAATACAAGTCAAAAATATACAATGAAAATTCCACATTTTACCCATCAAATTTCCAAAGATCTGATAATTGTCAAGTCAAATATAAGAAAAACCTTCACCACACTATGAAGAGAACCAGCTTGCACAACCTGCTTGGACAGCAAGCTTTAAATATGCATCAAGTATCTTGAAAATATTCAGACCATTTCATGATGTTTTACTTTCAAAATATAGCCAAATCAAATAAAGGAAATCAAAGATTAGAAGAAAGACACATATGAAAATGTTACTGTATACATGAAATTGTTCATGACAACAAAATATTCAAATCAAAAACAATGCAGAAATCACACGATCAACTCATCCATATGTACATGTATATGTATAAATTCAGCTATTTTGAACATATGTAATTTCATGTGTGTTCACAGATAGACTAATTATGCTATTCATATCATATACAAAGTATATAGAAAATATTGGGAAAAAGGTAATCAGATGTTGGATAACTTTGTTTTCTAATAGTTTACATAATATGTATTACCTATCAGAAAGAAAAAACTTATTTAAAATGAAAATTTAAATCATATTATTCCTTCATGTTAGAACATACTGATAATTACATCAAGAAAGCATTCTCTTACCGCTTCTCAACAGTTCAGAATTGATAATTTTCTAGAATATATGAAAATAGATTTTTTCTTAGCAATTAGAAAGGTTTGCATCATTAATTTGCATATAGGGATTACTTAGTCTATAACTTCCTCTCATTGGGGGCAATTTATTTCTTTCCGATTAGAATACTTAAATTGTTCTATCATGCATTTTTGTAAAATCTAGCAAGTTGTTCTTTGCTTTATTTTTGGTTCCTTTATCATTAAGATGGAATGTGACGAACAGGCTTACAATCAGTTAAACCACTTCTGCTGTACAAAGATTGCTATGAAAACAAAATTCAGTTCACTGATTTATAAAAAAATTGTACAAATCTTTGATTTACATTTTGACCTTTTAATTACAGAATCAAATTGAAAGGGCTTTTGAAAGCACTTTAAAATTAAGCCTGGGGGGTACCAAGTACAGGGATAATCACATTGCTACATATCTGAAATGCACTTTCATCTGTGTGTATACACAAACATAATGGACTGCTGGTTCCTTCTATCAGTGGACAATACACTACATAAGTTTGGAACAAACAAGCCTTTCAGAATCCAAATTACTTAATTATCTTTCCCCTTTGACCTTTCAGCACATAGGCAAAATGGAAGAGGAAAGAAATCAAAGGACCTTCACAATCCTAAACTTAAAAGCATCAGAGAACAGATTTTATACCAAATATTTCCCTGAGGCTGAAGGGTGAGGTCACACAACCTTTCCTGGGCTTCTTGGAAACTTAATTCTTTGTCTTGGTCAGACTATGAATTATAATACTCTATAGATTAGAGCTAGCTTGTCCATTAAGCCACAAGATAGTGTACATTTATGAATTAATGATAGATGATCCTTTTCTAAATTAGCATTTTACTTTATTCATCATCATTATTGATCCCTAAAAGCCATTCTTTGTGCTGAAGCACTTTCACCCAGTGCCATGATAGAAAGTTCATTAGTGACCTCATAAAATGGTACACACAGCCAAAGGAGAAATAATTAAGGGAGGTATGTTACAAAGAACAATTTTTTTAAAATGGCATACATACACTGTTACACATCTTTCAATAGAATTCACACATAACAGAAAGAATAATCAGAAACGTGTGGAGACTGAGTTCTGCCCAAAACACAGCACCATTCAGACTTCCTGCAGGGACGCTGCAATAATCAATCTTACCCCATACATAAGGAGGTGGGGACAGAGTATGTTAAGATGCATTGTCAGTAGACCTCAGATCAAGCCCTGGAAATCTAAAAATAATGAATTCAGAGAGGAAGAATGTGTCCCTGCATAGTACAGTAATTCATTTTTACCTAATAAACTATAAGACACATGAGTGTACATAAATCATTTTGTGTTTGATCATGGCTTCACACAAGTGCTTTGGGCATGATTGATGTCAAAAAGAAGAAATATTTCATTAGTTAGACAAGAAAAAGCTATGTTCCCTCCATAAAGACCTGGAATTTGTTTCCTCTAATCTATGGTTGGGAACAAATTCCAAATGGCTATTGGAATTAGGATAAAAATAGAATTGATACATCTAGAAATTTCATACTCAAAAAATTACCTTGTGAAATAAGATCACTCTGTATTAAGAAACAAAAGTTTCAGGCTTTAAACTCTCTACATTTATAATATTCTTATTAGGAATTTTAGCAGTACAAGCAAGTTGACGTATCACTTTATATGGAAGAAAGCCTATCATTTCAGAGATAGCATGAGTAATTAGTGTGTCATGCATTAATTACTTTAATAACCAATAATGAATTTGATGCTATGGCCTAAGTGGCCCACAACCAAATTCTCTCTTTTTGTTCTTTTACTAAATTTCTGTCTCCTGTCTTCTTGTCAGAACCTTTTTGGGTATTTTAGAATTAGTGTGAGATAGGTTAAAAAAGAAATGCATAAATATAGTGTTGAACAAGTCACATAATAAGGTCACTTTAAAAGGAACACTTGAAAAAATAATCCTAATCTTCCCAATTTTTGTAATAATATCCATTGAATTTATCTGTTTACTAATGTTTTTGAAAATGCTTTTTCATGTAACATATGAAAACTCTGAAGTTATGATTTGCCATTTTCTTCAGTGTTTTAAGTAAGTAGTAATAAACACACCTTGAAACAATTTAGCTATGTTCACTATTCTGATTTAAGTTCTTTATTGTTTTACCTGCACATTTTAGCAGATAAGAAAAATTATTTCTTCCAGAATTGGTAGACAACGAGGAAAACTAAAATCTCAAATCTAACCCAAGATGTGGGCTCCATCATTCTGGCTCAGGAAAAGAAAGATTTTTACCCAGTGCTTTTCAGAAAGGGCAGGTGAAGTTATTACCATGACGGAACCAATTATTTTATTCTTTCCTATATTTGCATGAAGTCCTTGGGCTGAATTTTCGGCTTTTATGTTTTTCCTCTTAATATTATGTTTGACAAAAACTTTAATCTATCCACTTCAGTGTAAGACAACGGGCATATGAGGAATAAAACTATTTCAGGCATGACAGCAGAACTCATGTGCTTTTGCCTCCATGTAATATAGTTCTTCAGATAACCATGTACAACACCTCTGATAAAGACTCACATCTTTTCTTTCTTTGTATTGAAAAAAAAATTCTTCCATACTAGAGTTTCTTCATCCTTAGGGCAGCAAGATTCATGTGTTTTCCCAATACAATTTAGTCAGGAATTAATAAGAGGTAATAATAGATCATTTTCAAATGAAGCTTAGATACTCCTCAGAGGAGGTTATTGAGAATGTGCTGGTCCTATGGGGCTGTGGCACTTACAGAGGAGTGAAGATTCATCATCACCTCTAATTTTAGAACCTCATTCAATAATTTCACTTCATCATTCCCTTCATCCTCCTCCAAGGCTCTTCAATCATTCTGTTTTATTTCCAGTGGGTTTTTTTCCTGCACCAAAATCTTCCTGAAACCAAGCCCAAGTGTGAATCATTACAGGATTTATTGACAATGTGATTGTTGAGTGTGAACATGTTCCTCACCTCCACTATACCTAGCTTCTCTTTGGAGGGCCTAACACAACACTGTTATATTCTTTATGGGAAGGAATGTCTTCCTTCATGTTCTAAACCAGGAGCAAGGAAAAGCACAAAGCAGTAAATTCTCTTAAAACTTTTATATTTAAAAAGAAAGTACAAAAAAAGTAGAAAAATGGCTAAAATGTTTATCAACACTACTTACAAATCATAACTTTCTCTTAGCTGAGCCAAAAACCTAATTGTGCCACAAATTATGGAACACACTACCTAATTGAATTAATAGAACTGGAGAATAAAAAGACACTTAAAATTCTTAACAACTTCATGGCTTCACTTTACAGATAAGTGGAATTTAGGAAGTGTAAGAATTGAGTGCCTTATTTTCAGGGCACAGAAATCATAGCCGGCAAGAAGTGAAAACGCAGCTTCCCACTATTCCCCGCCACAGAGTCTAATTAGATAGGTCTTGTGGACTGAGATGGTTCTTCATTTTATAAAATATTCCATTGATTCTAATTTAGAATCTGTTTGAGAAACAAATAAATTTGCATTACTCAGGCTCAGGCTCAAATCTGCTTATTTTATACTACAAGGTCTCTAACAAAGAAAGTTGTAAACTAAATTTTAATTATAGTGTTATTAATCCTAATTCCTAAGTGAATACATTAAATTCACAAGTGCCACTGAGTTTTGTCTATGACTTTCAGAAATTAGGTCATCCTTAGAGTGCCTGACTGAATAACTACACACAGGTCACTTTGCCCGTGTCTACATTATTGCGGTTCTGACAGCAGAGAAGAATCTCAAAAATCTGATTTGTGGTTTAGATGTAATATACAGTTGGGGCCTGAAGACATGTTCCATGGGCTGGAACAGAACCTCTGACTAGGGTTGAGATTTACAAGGATACCACCACCTTGAACAAATGCTGGCCTGGGGACAAATACAACACAGCTTTTTATTTAATACTATTCAGTGAACTCTGGTTTACAAAAAAAAAAAAAGTGGTATTCTCTGCAATTGGATTTTATTCAAGAAACTGCAAAAAAATCATTAAAACATTTTACCTTATGTAGAAACTTAAAAAATTAAATTGTGACAAAATGGAATTGTAGTAATACATGTCATACATGAAAGGTATAAAATAATATATCTACAAAGAGGAAAATATTAATTGTATACCCTAAACAACTTTCTGATTTACCTCTTAGAGGC
Organism: Zapus hudsonius; assembly: GCA_004024765.1. Classification (NCBI taxonomy): domain Eukaryota; kingdom Metazoa; phylum Chordata; class Mammalia; order Rodentia; family Dipodidae; genus Zapus; species Zapus hudsonius. The sequence continues at coordinate 6,167 of PVHP010010164.1, read as the reverse complement.
AAAGTCCTCTGCCCATCAATTATAAGAGTGCATTTTAAAACTATGTAAAATATGAGAAACATATTGCAAAGTTTGATTTTAATAATCAAATAACTATCCAGCTAAATAGTTTAGCACCATTATCAGAGTTTTATAATTTAAATAAATGAAAATATTTTGTTCATTAAGTATGTATCATAGTATTAAAATACCAAACTGTAACAGATAAGTTTATTTTCACAAGAATAAGAGTAATTTTTATTACAAGGAAATAAAGGGCCAAAGTTGACGGCTTCATTCTACTGCTGATTAAAACCTATAAAGTTCTTTTCTGCTTTATCTTTCAAATATCAAGGTATCATCGAAGAATGTAATGACATTGAATTATGAAAGTAATCAAAAAGGCAAACATAAAAAATGCAGGTGAAGCTGTTGAGAAAAAGAACTCAAACCCTGATGGGGAAATAAATTACAGAGAACAGATTGGGAGTTTACTTGAAACTCAACTACATCTACCCTAGGGTCTAGCTAGCTCATTCTGGGGATGTAAGCATGCAGAGGAATTTTCAGCCTACTAACGAGATACTGTACTCTCCAGTATATTGCAGCACTATTCAGTTGTTATGATATGGAATCAACCAAGATGTTCACCAGCAAATGAAGGGACAAATAATATGTGCTGCACAGCCACCATGCAACATTATCTCATAACATATTCAATACTGCCATTTATGGCAAAAATAAATGCAAGTGGAAGACATATAGATGAAGGCGGGCACAGAAAAACAGTACTACTTGTTCACATTCAGATGTCAAAGCTAAAAACAAAACTTGCTCTCAAAAAGAAGAGAGGATGGGCAAAGCCAATTTACCCAGGTTCAATTCCCCAGTACCCACATAAAGTCAGAAGTACAAAGTGGCACATGTATTTGGTGTTTGCTGGCAGCAGCTGGAGGCCCTGGGGCACCTATTCTCTCTGTCTCTCTTCTATCTCTCTCTTGCTCTCTCTGCTGGAAAATAAGGATACTTTTGAAAAGAGGAGAGGAAAGCAGTGATTATTAGTGGCTAGTGTGGGGCAGAGCCAGGATGGAGACAGGTTGGTTAACAGGTATCAAATCACAGCTAAGAGGAACAAGGCTCAAGGTCTACAGCACTGCAGGGTAAGTAAATTTTACAACAGTCTCATACATAGTTTGAGAAAAGTAGAAGAGTCCCCAAACATAAAAAAAATAATAATGTGGAGATGAAAATGTCAAGGATTCCCCTTGATCATCACATTCTACATACATTTATTGAATTACCATGCTATGCTCCACAGGTATCTATAACTATTATCTGTCCACTAGAAATAATTTTTTTAAATCCCTTCCTCATTTTAACTGAAAGCCAAACAAGAACCCAAATTGTCATGAGTATTTCTTGGGCTCATAATAAACATGTAAGTCTTCTCCTCAACAGCCTACAGGGGAGTGCTCTGAGGCCCACTGTATACATTGTGATGAGATCACAGAGATGATCAAAGACACTGGTTTGATGGTTGGTGTTTCAACAGTCCAATCATATCTCCTGTTTCTGTGGACTCCCCAGTAACAGTATATGTACCTAGTAAGAACCCCTTTTGTTGCAGTCAGCCACATGTCCTTGGGATGAAGGTACAATTTTTGGGAGGAAAGTATTTATTGAAACTAACAGACCCAGGGGAAGTTAAGGAAAAAAGGCTGACCCCCTTTCACAGATCCAAGCAGAGACAGAGACAGCACCTCAGAAGCCAGCGAGCACACTGTACTACTGTAATTTACAAAATGCAGAACTGCCAGACCAGGATTTAGGCTTTTCTTTTGTATATCTATTCCTAGTATATTGCATCCAAATTAGAAAGGGCCAGTCCCCAGGAGGCTAGGCCAAAGTGAGATTTCCTCCAGCCAGAAGCCTAGAGACAATTAACAATTTCATAAACACAATTATAATAAATTCTATTGGGGGACATTATTCAAACTACCACACCTTTAAATAAAGTTTTACTTAAAAAAAAACAAAGTATTTTAAAAGCCACAAAATTTGTCTTTTAAAAAAATCACATCTCTATTTTAATTTTGATATGAAAAATCCATGTTTTTAAAGTTTCTAAGAGAATTACAAGAAACTATCAAACTTTAGAAAAAGTTATGACTATTCCATGAAGTACAGTAAAATATGTCCCTCTTACAGCTGCCTTCAGAGCTCCTGCTGTCCTCAGACAGAGCCAAGTACCCTGGGATTACTTCAGAAAAAAGCGCCTCCATGGGGTTATGCCTGTTCTGAGGACTACTCTTGAACTTGAGAGAGCCTCTGAGAGCTACTTGACTCTTCACCTTGTGCTGGAGAGTCTCTAAAAATTACCAACTTTTCTCAAATGTCATGATGCTGTACTACACACACCTTTTCATCCTACTCTGCTCCTTTTCCAAGGGACAGATGATAGGCAGTCATTTCCATCGAAGACAATGCATATTAAATGCAATGACTTCAGCTCCCTTCCCCCTCCTACCACGACTCTAGTTCAGAACAAGAGGTTATTACATATTTCCAAAATTCATGTTTAAGTTACTTCAATTTATGTACCCTTCTTTCATTACTTAGAAAATAAATTAGTAAAAATGTTTCATTGAAAATGGTCATCTTACCTTTGCCCAATAGAACAGTTATTAATAGAGTTTTGAGCTGTATCTATTGAGTAGTTGTCTATTAATGGTTTGTATGTGAAATCTCACCCATAGGCCCCTATGCTTGAATACTTCATCTCCAGCTGGTGGGGCTGCTTTGGGACATCATGAACCAGTTCTATAGTCATGCTTTCCCTGCGAGGAAATACTATGCCCACTGAATCATGAGCCAAAATTAACCTCTCCTTCCTAAAGTTGCATTCATCAAGAATTTCAGCACAACCGTGAGAAAAGTAACTGATAAACTTCTCAACAAAAATGTGAAGACATCTCAGGGCTAGGTAGTCTACCTGAAGGTTAAGCTGCAGCTGCTGAATGCTGAGTAGTGTGTGAAGCACAGACTGGACTAGGGATGAAATAGTCACTGAGATGTGTCCTAATGTTGTGGGGGTGAACTGAGGATTAGAATTTAGATAACACCCAGTAATAATTCCAATGCACACCAAAATTGAAGGAATACCTGAATTCTTGTCTACAAAGTTAAAGAATTAAAATCATAGGCAATAAGATATTAAGGTATAGTGGGAGACTCTATTATTTAAGGGAACATGGGGAGTTACAGAGATCTCCAGCCACCAGTGTGGGGAGAAAAACGTGGAGAGTTTTAACAGAATTTATGCTGCTCAGAAAACAAGCAGGAGAGGAGGTATTACAGGGCCCCCATCATGAGAGGGAAAGGTTTATGTGGAAAAGAATCCTGCCCCCCCCCCCACTGGTTGGGGTGAGGGGCCTTACCTGGAAAATGAAGTCCCATTCTAGGACACCATGTGGAAAAGAAGACTGGCCTTTGTTTTAGGGAAGCTTTTAAAACTGCCCCCAGGTAAGTCAGAGAGACAGATGATTGGTCAATAGCTGACCAATCAGTTTTGCATCTAGGTTTGCGCTCTGGCTAGAGACACCTCCCACTCAAGGGGAGGGGGGGGTCCATGGAGCTTGCCTGAACTGTTGCACTAAGAGAGTTCAAGGCAAAGGTGAACGTTCAACTGCTTTTCCAAGCAGAAATTCACATAGTTAAGTACAGAGCAAGGAAAGGTGTAGAGGGAGTAACTCTATAAGACTTATTTGGGGCAGACTAGCTTGATTAAAGAATTGATTTAGTAGAGAAGTTTATGAAGATAGATGATACCATTAACTAAAAGAGAGTAACTAATAAGACCCTTGGATGAGAATTTTTTAAAGAAAATTTTCAAAGTAAGATTTATCAAGTCATGAACTTGTAAAAGTTTGAGTTTGCATAAATGTTTAACCAGCATATAAAATTTTAACCAGCTGGACATAGCGGCACATGCCTTTAATCCCAGCACTAGGGAGGCAGAGGTAGGAGGAATGACCTGTGTTTGAGGCCTCTTTGAGACTGACTACATAGTGAATTCCAGGTTAACATGGGCTAGAGCAAGACCCTACCTTGAAAAACCAAAAATTAATTAATTAATTAATTAATTAAAAATTTTAACCAAATCACAGCTTAAATTGTGAAACATAAAGTTAAATAATGATGTGATATCTATCAGTGAATAACAATCTAGAAAATTTGAGTACTAAAATAAACTGCATCAGTATTATAGCTTTAGAATCTAGTTTCTGCTTGGTTATTATTTGCTATAAAAATGATTAAATGATATAAATTAATTTTTTTAATTAGGGTCTCACTCTAGCATAGGCTTACCTGAAACAGTCTGTAGTCCAAGACTGGCCTGAACTCATAGGGATCCTCCCACCTCTGCCTCTCAAGTGAAGTGCTGGAACTAAAGACATGTGCCACCTGCACAGCTAAACTCATAATTTTGTTTAAATTTAATATTCAAAATGAATGTGATACTTTTTCATTTTTTAGATATTCAAACCAGATGTTTTTGTCATTACAACAAGCCTTATCTTAGAGAAACCATGACACTTAAATGTCACATATATTTACTATAGAGGTCTTCATTTTTTAAGAAGATCAAAATACTAAAAACAATATTTCATCATGTTAATAGATAATGACTGAGTGCATGTTTCTCTTTGGTGATATTTCTTTCTTGGTAAGTAATGTACTTTCCAAATCATCAAAAACTGGCATGCATTACTATAAACTATAAGATAAACAAGTTCATTTAATAAAGCCTGTGTTCCTTAGAATAATCCCTTATCAAGTGGAAAAAATGCAAAGTAACAATAACCTAAATAAGATAATGCTTCTGTTTACATGGACACTTCTCAGGAACTCAGATCTCTTTCAACTCAAGGCTCCAATCTCTTGAAGTCACGATCCTCAATCTGTCCAGTTGCAGCAACCAGATGTAAAAGGATAAAAGAAGAAGACCAAACGTGTGCCAACTCTCCCAAGGAGCTCTCCTCACATAACCAGCTACCACAATGAAGCCACTGGCAATCATTTTCCCTTGGCTTTCAAAAGTCTGGACAACAGACATAAGATTGCTTATCTTTCCCATCAAGATGTTGGCTGGACTACATTTCCATGGAAGGACCCAACTGGGAACATATCCATTTCCAGACTGACTCCAGTTGTTACTAATTTGTTTCCTGTGGTTGTTCAATGTTTTCTGGTTCTTGGCTGAAGACCTCTCTGATATCCGCTAGGGCTCCAGTGTCCACTTGCAGGTGCCTCCATGGTGGCCACTTAGAACATCAAGTCTAGTGATGTCACACTTAGTGATGGCACCTCATCACCTTTACCATATTCCATTGGCTGAAAAATCAGTCACATATCCTACCTGTACTCTAAGGGAAGGTATTTTACAAGGTTTCAATACCAGTGTGTGGGGACCAAGGATGCTTATCCAGTGCTGTCCCACAAAGAAGGTTCCCAGAAACAATGACATGGTACTTCCTCTAGTAGCCCATTGGCTAAAGCTGAGCCACCACTGGGAAAAGTAGCCTACTTTGTCCTAACACCCATGTGAACTCAAACAAATTATTAGGAAAAGAAATAACTATTGAGTAACAGTTATCAATCAGACTCTCACTTGGAGATTTTGTAGCAGTTATGTAAAATGAGGAAAATGGCAGCATGTGTCATAGATTAGGAAGTCGTCAGAGGGTTTTCTGTGATGGAGTGCTGTCAAGAGGAGAGAAATTAAATTTCCTTAACAGAAGAAAGGTGGTTTCATATACATCATGACCTCCACACAAACATTTACATCTCAGGTAAATCAATTCTATATAAACTTCTCAATAACTTTTCTTCTTATAAACATGCTCAACATACTATTTGCATTTGTTTTTTAAAAGCCATGTATCTGATAACCCTTTGTAAATCTTACAGTGCTTCACACATATTTTATTTTTTTTTCCGTTGAAGTCAATACAACTTTATCTTCTCAAAGGGGGGAGAGGGGGAGGAGAGCAGGGGGAGGAAGAGAAGGATGAGGGGAAGAGGAGGAGGAAGAAGGGGAGGAGAGGAAGGAGGGGGAGGAGGAAGAAGGAGAGAAGGAAGAGGGGGAAGAGGAAGAGAAGGAGGAGGGGAAGAGGAGGAGGAAGAAG
>PVHP010010163.1:30677-48515 GCA_004024765.1 Zapus hudsonius | reverse complement strand
ACACACACACACACACACACACACACACACACACACAGCAGCAGCAGCAGCAGCAGCAGCAGAAAACAGGCAGGGGAGAGAGAGAGTTCCTTCCCCCTTATACAGTCTTAAGTTGGGGTCTTACAACACTTCCCCAGACTTGTTGACTCCCTGAGTCTCTAGAATTTCCTTCCTGCACTGCCCTCCCAAGAAGGGATGTTTGTTTCTAGCTCCCCTGAGTCTCCTTACATCCTGCTCCCTACTGAGAGGGTGCCTTCTATAAACAATCTCATAGACCACCCAAGATTTCTAAACAGGTCAAATTTACAACAAAATTTAATCAAGTCCCTCTCCCTCCTTTTTTCATCCCACTCCCTCCTTGTCACTCCCTTCACTCCTCCTCTCCCTAATTCTCCTTTCTTCTCCTCTCAATTCCTCCCCACATTCCTCCTTCATTCTTTTTCAGCCTCCTTCTCACCCACCCCTTCAACTCTCCCTTTTTTCCTACTCCCCTCCCAGTTGCTTACTCTGCCATCTTCTCTACTACCTGTTCCTATCCTAACATACTCCTTTGTCCTCTGCAATCTAGGAAGTATTAGAGCCTCAGGAACTGACTTTCCAGATAGCTTTATTTTGGACTTACCAGCCTCTAGAACTGTGGAAATTAAATACCTGTTTAATGTGATGTAACTCTTCCACCAAGAATATGGTATTTTGTTAGAGAAGCCAGCATGGGTTTATAGAATTTTGTTTCATAACTCTGAGGCACCCCATTTAGGGGCAATCCATTTACTCAGTACTTCCACAAGTTCACCACCCTTTGGTGCCCACCACATTTATGACCAGTGAATTATATCCCATTGGGGAATTAAACTTTGCCATATATCACATGCCCTTTCTTCAGTGAATTTTCACTTAATTGCACTGATAAGAAACACCTCTATCCTCACTCCCTCTTTCCACATTACATTAACTCCTAAAATGGAGTTAAATATCCTAGAGTTCATTGGCTCAAAAATTCTAAAATAAGGAGCTACATGTTTATATTAGCATCCCAGTACTTCTACTGGGCCTTAGAAATACCATGTGCTCGGTTAATGTTTGAATACTGTCACAGCTTTCTAGTTGCTACACAGAAAAAACCCAAACAAAAGCAGCTTGTGGAGGAATGGGTTTATTTGGCTTATGGGCTCAAGGGGAGACTCTATCCTGGCAGGGAAAATGATGGCATAAGCAGAGTGGTGGACATCATCTCTGCCACAGCACTGGAAACAGCGGCAGGAAAGTGTGCTAAACACTAGCAAGGGGAAGTTGGCTTATAACCCCATAAGCATGCCCCCAACAACACAGCTCTAGCGAGGTTCTAATTCCTGAACTATCATCAGCTGGGGATGGAGCATTCAGAACACATTCATTTGTTTGTGGGGGAAACCTGGATCAAAACATGACAAATACCAATCAAGAAAGTCATAGTAATTGATAAACATTGAAATTGTTTCAATTTTTGTATAAGCAAATTTTAATTACATTTTAACTGTACAAATAGAGAAAAAAATTACAGAGAAGGAGTTAAATAGGCTTTATCCACCCCCAAATATTATCCCGTTAACTGTGGGTTTCTTTCATGTTTTCAAGAAAATCCCTTTTGTGATACTAACTTTTCTGATACAGATGATGGAAAAAGCTCAAGCACAAATAAAGGTGGTAGGAGCTAAAGAACATCCAGCTGTGGGAGCTGCACTAGCTTGGGTGGCACTGTCAGGATTAAATGCATCTCAAGTTTAGGTTCCTTTTAGTTTATCTTTAAAAAGTTCTTCAACATGGAGAGAGATGGCCTTAGTGTAGGTTTTGGAGAGTTTGGCCAAGTAATTTATGACATGCATCTTGTTGTTTTCAGCATGGCCATGGGATTCCCACAGAATCTCATAACTTTGAGGGTTACTGTTAGCCACCTGGTGGTACTCCAGGAATTGTAGTCTCACCAAATGGGTCAAGAGATTGTGGGGCTCTCCCAAGATGTGATGCTTCTTATTCAGAGATTTCCAGATATTTTCCTCATGGATACTGTTGCCCTTAAGGAAGATAATACTCAGGATACACAGCATGAAACCAATCTTGGGGTAACCATTGCCAGCATGAATCCTCCCATTGTTGGGGAGTTGCAGGTTCCGGATAATTTTATATGTGTGGCTGCTCAAGTTGATGTCCCTGATTTCAACTGCAAAGGCTGCCTCTAGCTTCTCAGAGGTTTGCCTCAAGATCCCAGAGAAGTGCCATTCATACTTCTTGTTGACAACTTTCAGCATATCGTTCTTGGTACTGAGCTGTTTCTTCTTAAAGTTGTTGAGCAGGAACTGTAAGAGCAACTCCATACTTTTGGCTAAAAGACCTTCCTGTACAATATAACTGAAGGTATTCTCCCAATAAATTATGCTTTCATCACTGGAATCTTCATTAGATATACAGGTAGAAAGAACCAGAGGCATTGCACATGTGCAATATTTACTAGCATCAAACAGGTTCTCAGAGGAATGAGACCCTTCTGCCTTGGCTATTTCATTAGCACCTCCACTAGCCCGAGTATCAATTTGTGCCTGGTAGCATTTCTTTTATCCATGAAGCTTGTTCTTTTGATGACAAGCCATGATGACTTTGGTTAGTTACAGCATCCAGAAGTGTGGTCAAGATTCTGGGTCTGCAAGCCCCTGAAGGAGACATTATGAGTAGCTTCTTCAGGAAGAAGCCTCCTTGTATTTAACTAAGTATGCCTCTGAAGGTTTCCATGTGTGGCCTTGTCTAGGAATCTACATGACTCCTGTTCTAGTCCAACTGTCTTCTTAGTTGGAAGGCAGAATCAATGTTAACCTGAAAGCTTCCCTCCTTTCCTATGCTGTACTAAGCTTAGGCTAGCAGTGAAGGCCTTTTTCTTTTGAAATATGGGGATCCTCTCAATCCTCAGACAAAATCATCTCATTAATTGTTATCAAGGCTTGATCTTGACAAGTCTACTTGACAGCTCTAAAACTATCAGCTGGGTGAAATGCTTGTCCTTTCTTCCTCAATGTTCTTTACCTTACCTCCTTAAAATAATTAGAAATCATCCTAATGTAGATTTAGGAAGTCCTCCTTAAAAATTCCCTCACAGCTTCTACTTCATGATATGTGAAGAAATGATTGTTTGTCCCATCACTACCACTTAGCAACCAAGGGCAACAGTCAGTATAGGGGTTTCCTTGTGTCCCCCATAGGGTCCTTACCTTGATCCTGACTACCTGTAGGATACTTACCTATTAGTTAACTTTTGGACTTACAATGAGCCCTTCATATATATAAGACTTTCATTGTAGAAATTTGTACAGTAGGTACAGTAGCCTTTTGGGAAAACTCAGGGTTGATGCCAGGGATAGGCCCTGAGCCACTTACTCTCCTGGGATGGATGATTCCATCAGAACTCACTCAAGATGCTGCCTTTAATTCTTTGGAAAACATAGTTCTCCTTTTGTTGACCTGAGGCCATCCTGCCACTCAAGCTAAGCTCTCAAATCTTTCGTATTTTAAATTGAAATCTAGGCATCAGGTCCACCTAACCCCCATGTTTGAGGTTTCTGGATGTATATATGTAGTCTTGATAGATATTTTCACCTATTTCCTCTTCAGGAGTAGTGATGAGAGTGGGAAGATAGGTCAGCAGTTAAAGGTGCTTGCTTTCAATCGTACTGGCCTAAATTAGATTTCCAAGCAACTATGTAAAGCAGAACACAAAATAACACGTATTTGCAATCTCATTGTGTCAGACACAATGGGAGGCAGAGTCAGGATAAGCTATAAGCTTGAAGGCCAGCTACAGTGGTACATACCCAGCAGGCAGCAAACAAACAAAAACCTCTAGCAATGCCCTGTCAGAAGCAATCAAGCAAGGTAGAACAAGAAAGAGAGGACAAACACCTCTAGGTTTTACTCAGACCTCCATGTGTGTGCCATGATATATGTCTGCTAATACACATAAACATACTTTGATCAAATCTAAAAATATATATGCACACATATACACACTGGTGCACATGTGCGCATGCACAAAATAAAAAATATTCTGTTCATGTCACTTTTCTTTTTGCTGATTTAGTGCTCCCCATTTTTATTTACTCTTTAATCTCTGACACTTATAGAGAGAAAAATGAATAGGTAGTTCACTTAGCTCAATCTGCTCTGAGCTTTTTAAGACTAAGTCAAAGGGGTGAGGGCTGGAGAGATGGCTCAGTGCTTAAGGCACTTGCCTGCAAAGCCTAATGACCCAAGTTTGATTCCCCCATACCCACATAAGCAAGATGTACAAAGTTGTGCATGCATTTGGAGTTCGTGTGTAGTGGCTAGATGCCCTGGCATGTCTCCTGTATGCCTGTTCTCTCTCTCTTTCTCTCTCTCTTTCTCTCTCTCTTCCTCCCTCTCTCTCTGTCTAACTTCTCTGTGTCTGTTGCAAATAGATAGATAGATAGATAGATAGATAGATAGATAGATAGATAGATAGATAGATAGATAAAATTTTTTAAAGGGTGGACCTTTCAAGAGGTGGTCAGTACACAATAGAGAAAAGGGTGTGACTTCTTGAGCTAAGGGGCTTACTCTGAGGTTGACAAAAACTGGGAGAAATAACCTGGGTTTTTTTTTTCAGAGGTCTATCTTCTGAGCTGGGGATAATCTCAAAATAAGGGTACAAGTTCCAACAATGAGAAGGAACTTCATTTAAAACGGCAAAGACAGGGATTAAGAGAGTGGATATTTGGGGGTGGAGTATATCTTCCAAGTTTGGATGAGACTTAGCACAAGGCTTTAGGATGGAGGGTGTCCCTTGGTCTGGACCAAGCCAGTGACTATGAGCACAGCTTCATGGTAGGGTCTGTCCTCTGAGGTTGGCCAAGATTGGGAAAAGTGATGGCTTCGGTGGTCATGTGAATTTCATTTGAGTTACACCTATACTTGGCGGTTCATTTTCCGTGTGTGTGTGTGTGTGTGTGTGTGTGTGTGTGTGTGTGTGTGTGTGTGTGTTAGGGAGGTTTACCTCCTAATTTGACAGAGACTGACAGCAAGGGCCCTATTTTGAAGTGGGTGCTATTTTATGAGTTGGACCAAGGCTAACTGTAATGGCACAACTTGTGTTTGTTTTCTCTTCTAGGGTGAATCTAGACTAAGAAAGCCTTGTAGGGCTTGTAGGGGGAAGGAGGCTTCTTCTTAGGTGGGTCCAGGCTAAGAACAAAGACTAGGCTTTAAGGGGTCTCTATTCTTAAGTATTGAGTTTCATATCTTGTGCTTCTGTTCAATCCATGTGGTGGTGTGGAATACAGCTCCTTACCACCTCCTGGTCTTAAAGCTGCAAACAGAGGAAATCACTGCTACCATAAAGGATAGAGCTCTAGAGAGGCTTGACTGCAGGCATCACACCTCTGGTGCCCCCATCTGGCTTGGGGTTTTTGGCCTCCTGAGTCTTAGAGAAAGAAGATTGGGCACTTGATATATTGTAGAGGTTTGAGTTATTCCTTTAGTCAACCAGTCTTAGCACACATTTCTATTACTGAGGTTCTCCTTGTAGAATTCAGGTTGACAGGGTGACTTTGGGGGTAGGGGGCTCCTCTAAGTCTACTTGAAATTGGAGGGAAGACTGTGCATGAGTCCCTATATGACTGAGTGTTCCCAGTCATTAATTATCTATGTTTTCTTCATGTGTACTCATTATTTAACAAAAGTATTCTTTGAGGACTGGGGAGATGGCTCAGGGGTTAAGTCACTTACCTCTAGAGCCTAAGGGCCCAGGCCAGGTTCAATTCCCCAGTACCCATGTGACCCAGATGCACATGCATCTGGAGTTCATTTGCAGTGGCTAAAGGCCCTGGTGTGATGACCTTACTCTCTTTCTCTTTCTCTCTCTCTATCTCTGTCTCTCTCTCTCTTTCTCTCCTTATAAATAAATAAAATGTTAAAAAGTATTCTTTGAAAATGTCAAATGTCTACAGATTTTTTAATAGTGTCACTACTTTCAATACTAGAACAAACAAATCTCAGTCTCCAAAATAATAAATAGTGAAGTCAAATACAGGCAGAAGGCTTAGAATAGGAGGTGTCCTTTAGTGGAAATACATATTGATTATTTCCTTCTTTTCATCACTCTGACTCAATCTTTTTATAAAATTTCCACTATGAAAGAATTAATTGCTACAGGAAAGGGTGTGCTATATGATTTTGTGAGATCCTAAACTTATTCCGTGAATACTGCACATTTACATATTAGTATTGCCAAATATTTTCTCTTTTGTTATTCAGTAGTCTCATTTAATTTATTGTTATCATTGCTCTACTATGGATCCAAACTAATACTTTGAGCACAAGATCTTATTTATAAATAATCTGAGATATTTAGGAATATTAAGATGTATGGTAGTTTCAATGTAGAATGTCTACCATAGCCTCATGTGTTTGTGATTAAGCCTCATACTTAATTCACAGTTGGTGAAGCCTTTGGGAGGTCGAGCCATGCTGGAGGGGTTGTGTCACTCTGCCAGGTCTTGAGAAATTATAACACAGTTCCACTTGTCACATTGGACTTGCTTTTGCTGCTTCCACCCTGCTGATATGTGACTATGTGAGCCATCTTCCTGCTCTTCCCATGCTTTATCCAGAATGATGAAACTTCTTGAAGCTGTAAGCCAGAATTAACCCTTTACTTTCATAAGATGTTTCTATTTTGCTGATTTTTTTCCTCAGCAACATGAAAGTAACTGTTACAAGAATAAAAGTAAGTAAGGATATACAAGATCAGTTTCACTGTGTGCATAGTAGGATAAGATTAGTTCTGAGTGAATCCAGATTACAGATTTGGCTTCTAATTCCATCCCTTATTATCATGACAATACAAGAATTTTGTGGGTTATAGATTATCCAATCAAGTTTGCCAAATTACACTAAAAATATTCTGGATGAAATACACTTTCAGTATGGTGGGATCTAGTTCTTCCAGTTTCAGGCAAACTATGATGATACAGTGATTTCTGTACATCTCATCTGAAGGGAATATCACACTGACTTTTCAGAAACTCTAAGTAACAATGCACATAGAATAGCTACATTGTACAGAGTGTTCTGATGCACCAAGACAAGAAAAAGACACCTCCTATTCTTGCCTATTGTGAGCTGAATTATAAATTATCTCTCCTACAGTTAGTATGTTAAGTTCTAACCTTCACTAGGTCAAAGATGGCTCTATTGGGAGATAAGGATTGTAAATCAGTACTAAACTATTATGGTGAACCTTAATACAATGGGACAAGGGAGACCTTATATAAAGACATTAGTATACAGAGTAAAAATGAATATTTCCCGCCCCCCCAAAAAAATGTGAAGAGGCAGCAAAAAGATGACCCTTAGAAATCCAAAGAGGCTTCATAGGAAATGCACTGGTTTGTCATCTTTATCTTAGACTTGTATCTTCCAGAACTGTGAGAAAATTAATTTGAGAATTTATTATTGACAACTTTATTATATGAACATGTTGTAAATTGGTCATCAAGTCTATAGTATTTTATGCTTGGGCAAACAAGGTCTTACTCATTCTTTGTAGAGATTTCTAGAATATGTTTGATCCCAAGATGATTATAAGAGCACACTCAAATGGCTTATTTATTCTGCTGGTGAGGGAATTTTTTTTTAATTAAAATATTTTATTTATTCATTTCCAAGCAGAGAGAGAGAGAGAGAGAGAGAGAGAGAGAGAGAGAGAGAGAGAGAGAGAGAGAGAGAGAGAGAGAGAGAAAACCAGGGCCACCACCTTGTGAATCTAGCATATGTGGGTACTGGGGAATTGAACCTAGGGCCTTAGGTCCTGGAGGCAAGTGCCTTAACAGCTGAGCCATCACTCCAGCCCCGTGAGGGAATTTTTCATAGGATGGTTTTGTGATATCTAATCACACAACATTAGTGAACTCCAGGCAGAGATCAGATTTCTCCCTGCATACCTTAGGTTGGAATGCGACATCTACCCCCAGTAACACCTTAAAGCTAGACCCTAGGATCCACCCAAGATGACATCTCCTCCAGCCAGAAGGCTAAAAACAAGTTTCTAAATAAAATTCCTTGAATCTATTGGGGGTCATCATGGTCAGCAAGAAAATCTCACCTTGGCTATAAGGAAGACTGCATTTGAAGCTTCTGTGGAGGGAATATTCTAGGAAAATGTTAAGCTTCTGTCCTTCTTGTCACTCTGATCTTTTTTCAAACTTTTGGAGGAAATTTGAGTACGTTTAGCCTTCTTCTTGCCAACCATGCCTCATACATCAAAGATCAAGAGAGCCATTCACTCTGCTGAGCTAAAGCTGACATTACAATTATGTCTGAGAGCCACGAAAAAGGAATAAAATGGTCTTTCTGCTTTTCATTTCCACTTTAATATCCTTAGAGCTAACTAGTGAGAGGACATTCTTATATCCTAATGTCTTTGGTGTCTCGAGTCCTGAATAAGGGTTGCTGCATGGGTACATTGACTTTGGGAAGCCCTAAAACCCTCATTTGAACTGTGACTGCACATTCAAATTTAGTATCTCACCTTCAGTAGACCTGATATGAATTAGCCATGGATTACTCAGCTCTACAACCTTGATCTACGTCATCAAGGAATGAAACCAAAACAGAACAAGACTCTTTATTAAACTGTCTATGTAGTTAGTGCTAAATTGTCTGCCCATTCTTTGTGTTAATGACTAACTTTGCCTCACACTCCAATCTTTCTCCCTACCCTGAGATCTGTGGTTTCCATATTAACTGTGTCAGTCCCGTCCTCTCAGAGTGAGGTATGGGCCCTCTGGTTATGCCTGTCCTTGGTTCCTGAAGTCTATAATATGTTCTATAATATACCCACTGCTATAGAATGATTGGTTGTCTCAGTCAACAGGACACTCACTGTTGTTTCTAGACAAACCTGGACATCTTCTCAAATCGAAGGTAGGCCATATTAAAACATAGACCAGGCTCTAAACCTTCTTTTGTTATAATAGAAGTATGTAATATCATGTTACCAATAGCCAAGTATTCCAGGGCTTCCAGGTAGGGCAGAGTTATGTGTGACCCTCTAAATTCCAAGGGTAGAAGGTTGCCTATTTTGTGAAGATTCACAAAACAGCTTTGCCTTAATGTTTAACAGTACTGACAGGGCTATGACTCCTTCCTTTGTTTTTTAAGGGACCCTCCTCACCCTGACCATTCCCTTATATCCAGGAGACTTCTTTTGCTTTTGCAGGAATCATTCTGACAGCTCTTCCCAAGCATACATAGCAAGGCCAGACTCTGTGCCACCTTAGTCTTCTGGAATTTGTGACCCTCAGAGTACCATTCATCATTCTGCATGTTTTCTTGGCAAGGCAGTGGAAACTTCTCTATGATGTCTTAGTTATCAAATTTCATCATCCCTCGAGTCCTCAGAGAAAGAATACAGGAATTATATATGATATGAAATCAGTCTGTGCCACCCCAGAGGCTATATAAAATATCATGCATCTTTGGGCTGTTTCTGGGCAAAGTATAATCTCTGTCCTCATTAAGGGTCCTAACCCTGATTCCTTGCAGGCCCAGATTTTCCTCTTTTATATTACTCAGATTTGCTTTAAATTGATACCCTAAAATCAAAACTCTCTACATACTAATGATGTCATATGATATTTTAATAAAATGTATACATTGTAAAATGTCTAAATCTGATTAAAAATATAGCTCCTGAAATCTTATTATTTCTCTACAGTAAAACTATTGAACCCTTTTCTCAAGCTTTTTGCAATTATGCTAAATATTAGCTTTATTCATAATCAACATTCTGTGTGATAGCATGTTACAGTTTCTTGTTCTTATCTGACTGAAGCTTACTATCTCCCCCCATATTTTCTCTCCCACTGCACTCCTGAGCTTCTGATTCTCACTATTGCACTTTTGACTTCTTGGAGAATAAGAAGTTTAGATTCCAGAAATGAGTGAGATAATGTGATCCTTTGGTCAAATAAGCCTGGTACAGAAAGATTCAATTTTAGGTCACCCATGCAGAACAAGGTTCTTATGTACCTGAGAAGACTGGGCATTAATTGATAGAAAACCAGCCTTAGAGCTCTGTTTCTGCCTTTTATGTCTAAGAGCAGATGCAGGCTTGGATCTCTGTTTCTTCTTATGTTAAACAGCATTTGGCTTTTGTGTTCACCTTCATTTGAGTGTTAGTAGTGATTCTTATGTTCTATGGGTGGCTTCTAGGAATATGCAAGAGTGTGCACTTTAGAGGAATTCAGAGCCAATGTCTAAAAACTTTAAAAAAAACCTTACAACTCCATTGTATACAGTGAATTCATAAACCTAGTAGGCTTAAATCACTTGGCACACTGTTACACAAAGGTGGGTTTTTAATGAATGGCAGTTTTTACTAATTATTTTTATACAAAATGGCAACAACTATTCTGGCTCATACTTTGGGTTACATGAACCATGAGCATATTCTCCTTTTGGAACATTCTAACCAATACACAAGACAAGCACACATCCCAAACTGCTATGGATTGGCACCTCAAGTTTCCAGTTCTGCTGCTCTAAGGGAGGGGAATTGTGTTCTTCTGACAGGAGGAATTTGGTCAAGATCCCTTGAAAGCTATAAATAAATTCTCCCATTTAAATAAAAAGATTAACAACTTTGCCTTACAAAATTGTATTTTCCAAATACATTAGAGAATATGCATATTCAGGCACAGACACAGAAATGCTATTCAGGAAGTAAATCTAGTGTTCTATTAATATGTAAAGTTAAATTTAGGTCTATACTTGTTCTTTTCCAACTATGGGGAAATCAACATTCCCATATTATTTCAATGGTGAACAACTTCTCTACACAGTGTTTCCAATCAAAATTACAGAACTATATTCCTTTCTTCACCATCTGTGTTGGTTTGAATCAGATGTCCCCCAGTCCCCCATAAACTTGTGTGTTTTCATTATTTGTCCTCTAGCTGATAGTAATTTGGGAGGTGGAGCACTGTGGAAGGAGGTGTTTTGTTGTGGTGGACCTAGGGTTGTTTTATCCAGCTCCCCTTGTCAATTTAACTCACTCTTCTGCTTCTGTTTACCACCTGTTGTAGCAGAAATGATGTCCAGCCTCTACTCAAGTCACACTTCTCTGCCATCATAGAGCCTCCTCTTGAGACTGAGCCAAAATGAATCCTTTCTTTCTATCAGTTGCTTTTGTTCAGGTGCCTTGTTATAGAAAGGTACATATAACTACAATAGAAGTTTAGAAAACAAGGAGTGGAGTTGTTGCTGCTAGAAACCTGGCCAAGTGGCTTTTGGCCTTTTGGAACTGATTTATAGCAGGAATGTGGAAGAATTTAAAGCCTGGGACCAAAAGACATATTGCAGTGCTACAAGGAGAGTTTTATGGTCCATTCTGATAAGTTGAAAGACCTGAATGTAGGAAAAACTATGGATTATGGAGGCATGGCTTATGAAGGGCAAAAAGAGCTTTGTCCAGACTGAGTTAGAGATGGTTTGTGTGAGAAGCTGGCTGTGCTCTTCCTGCATCCTGAGATCTAATGCAAAGCTATATTTAAAAGTAAAGGCAGAACAGGGAGCAGAGGGATATGGTACAGAAAGAAATGAAGTTTTGGGCAGAAGACAGAGCCTGCTTGAGTTGCAATTGTTGAGAGATAAACACCATTTAATTTGGGCCAGGCATTCTGCATTGGCACAGTCAATGTAGAATGTTGACTCTTGAAAATAGAGACCCTGTAGGAAGAATGCTAAACTCACGTGTTCTGAACACTTGGTCCCCACCTGAGGAAAATTTGAGTGTTGGAGCCTTGCTGGAGGAGGTGTGTCTCTGGGTGTAGGTTTAGAGAGGTTATAGCCAGCTCCAACTTTTCAGAATTTAGCTCACTCTCCAGCTTATGTTGTCCACCTGTTATGGCAGAAGTAATGCCCAGCCTCTGCTCAAGTCATGCTTTCCTCTGCCATCAGGGAGTTTCTCCCTGAGACTGTAAGCAGAAATAAATCCTTTCATCCCATCAGCCACTTTTGGTCAGGTGTTTTGTTCCAGCAATGAAAAAGTAACTATAATAACACCCAAATATTCAGCACTCCCTTAGAATTTATCAAACTAGACTTTTAGAAACCTAATTTAAATATTATTTGAAAACAATTTGGCTATTCAAGCACTTAGATCAGTGGCTTCTTGGTACCTCTTCTCAAGGGAGTATTACCCATATTTGTGAGATAATCACTGCACATAATATCTGTAGTTTGAGCACTGTGTTCATGTGCACTGGAATAATCACATTCCTGCCCAAGGTAGGAATTTATTTCTAGTACACTCAAAATTCTGAAGAAACCAGGATGATATTCCCTTTTATGTGTTAGATATTCAATGCTTTTATCTAATAATTTATGATACTGAGCATATTTTTGTGTTAATATATATAATTTTAAGCTAATAAAAACATTAAAAAATTCTGAAGAAATATTAAAGATTTCTTTCTTGTCTGGGTGTGGTGGTGCACACTTTTAATCCCACCACTAAGGAACCAGAGGTAGGAGTGTGAGGCCACCCTGAGACTACATAGTGAATTCCCAGGTCAGCCTGGGTTAGAATGAGACCCTACCTCAAAAGAAAAAAAAAGAAATGAAAAAAAATTCTGTTCCAATGTTAGTCTCCCAACTACAAAATACACAGTGTCTGGTACGTACTCAATACTCTAAGAAATTTACCTGGCCTACCATGTAGCCTCAATTAAATTACCTCACACTGAAATTTGCAATGTCAAATTACCTTGAGCAAATAATTTTCACTTGCCTTAAAATTAATATATCCTTTTCATATGCTCTTTTTACTTGTAATGACTTACAAAGAACCTCATCATCATTATATGGTAGCTGCTGCTACCCTGTCATGTTCTTTAGGCAATGGCCACAGCATTTATTTTTTACCTTCTCTGGTACTATTGAGAGGGGATTTTCCAAAGAGATTATACTCATTTAATGTGTGAGGAAAAATAATAGAAAAATAAAACAAGTGACTGAGTGTCTGGGATATAGCTAAGTTGTAAAGTCCTTGCCTAGCATGTGGGAGGATGTGGGTTTGATTCCCCATCAGGCCAAATGGGGAAAAATTGGTTTCATTTGATTAGTAATATAACCTGTAGACTCACACTTTTTTTAAACTAATTTGATCATTTATGTTGCAATAATATGACCCTATTTGTGATACTTTGAATGTAAAATGTCCCTCATAGTCTAATGTGTTTGAACACTTGATCCCCAGCTGTTTGTGAAGGTTGTGAAATCTTCAGGAGGTAGTCTTATTGGAGAAACCGCATTACTAGGGGACAACTTTGAGGATTTGTAGCCAGGATGAACTTCCTTCTATTTCTCTCTGTCTCTCTACTTCCACTCTGCTGATGTGATGAGGTGATTTCAGCTTCCTGCTCCTGCCATGCTTTCCCAACTATGATGGAATCTACTGTTTTGAAAGGGTCAGTCAAGATAAACTCATTTTCCCCCTAAGTTGGTTCAGGTTGAATATTTTGTTCCAGTAATGAGAAAGGAAAAAACACATCATGGCAGTGAGAGGCAAGCCCACACACCCATTTTGCATGTTTTGTTATTGTATTTTGTGCCTATATTCTACATTTCTATTCTTTCTTTGATATTAATTGAATATATTGTAAGAATATTTTTAAAGTATTTATTTATTTGAGACAGAGATAAACAGAAAGAAAGAGGCAGACAGAGAGTTAGTATGGGTGCACCAGGACCTCCCACCACTAAAAACCACTCTAGATACATGTGCCAATTTGTGCATCTGGCTTTACGTCGGTACTGGAGAATTGAACCCAGGCCACCAGGCTTTTTAAGCAAGTGCCTTTAACCACTGAGACATCTCTCCAGCCTGTAATAATCAATCTTATTTCTCTCTTTGCATATGAATTATTTTCTTTTAATGTTTGTCATATAGTTTGAAATATGTGACAAATCAAAGTCCATTATCAAGTAAGGCTCTACAACTTCATAGATTTATAAGTATCTACCAGCGGAATATGTTCCATGTTTGCTATCATTTATACTCTTGTTCATAAAGTATTAATATTAAATAGGTTAAGAGTTATTTTAAACAAATTATGTGCTAAATTACTTTAGAGGTTTTATTTTGCATTTCTTCATTCTATAATACTCTGTCTTTATGTTGATCTACGTTTGTGAAGTACATTATTTTCCCTCTCTAACATTTCTTGCTAGGCATAACTAGCTATTGAAAATTACTTTTCTTTTGTTTGTCTGAGAAAGTTTGATTTTTACTTTGAAGAATAATTTTTCTTGATTGAACATTTTAGTTGGATGTTTTAATTGACATTTCATATTTTAATCAATTCAATTTCGCATTTCTGCTTGCATTACCCTTTTGCATGTTGTCTACACTTTTATTATACCTTTAACATTTATTTTTATTTTTTATTTTATTGTCCATAATTAGATACACTTAATAAGGGAATAATGTGTTGATGTCTCCACTTCCCCTATTTCCTTCTTCCCTGTCCCTGGTCAGTTGGATATCCTCCTCCATGGGCAGTCTGTATCAATCCTTGGGGTAGGGTATTGTGAACAGCCTAGGAGTTAACCTGATTCCACCCCACTTTGCATGTTGTTACTGAGGTGGGCAATGTCTCTGGATATTTTCCCCCACAATGACTCTCACAATCTTTCCACTCCCTCTTCCGCTCAGTTCCCTGGGTCATGGTGGGTGAATATTAAGGCTGCTTTGTTGTTGAGACCTTAGGAGCCTCTGTGCTTCTGCTTGAGGTTGTGTTTAAAATCATTGGTGTCTGTCTCGCTGGCTCATCCTGGGTTGACCGATTGGCTGTGGTTATAGGTCTCTTGCTTATCCCATCACTGCCTGCGGGGTTCCATGTGGATCCTCCACGGTAGGTCTGGGGTGGCGCATCTCTTGCCAGGAAGACTGTTATCGGCCTATGGCTCAATGGTAGGGTTGGAAGAGCCACAGTTCTCTCTGCCTTCTGAAAAATACAAACAGAATCTCTATCGGAGAGTTAGATCAATATAGGTTAATTGAGATACACTTTCCTGAGTTGGCTAGATTATATTGTTGATAGCTTTTTGTAAATCACTTGTGAAGTGAATTTCTCTTTGGGGTCCTAAGATATTGGATCCCTTTGTAATTTACCCTGAAATCCCATTTCCAGTCATGGACTCCCCTTCACTGAATGGATTTCTTGGCAGAATTGTCAGCTCTTGATTGCCTCCCCCAGGTTTTGGCACCTCCATTGCACAAGTGCTTTCTTCCTGGTTCGCTGTTCTCTCCCAGTAGGCAGTATGTTCAGCCTACTCATGGTGGCTGACTGTGTTTCATGTCAGTGGACTCTGTTTATTCCAACTGTTGTTGACCAGTTTCCCCTGGAAGCTTATACAGGGCCTTCCAGCTCTGCACTAACTACCATTTGGGGGCTGATTACCATTCTGGACCTCGTAGGGTCTCTCGGTGCTGATAGATTACTTTCTATGGTTCTTCAGCAACAGGATCTCCTCAGGCATGGGTCTGGTAATCAAGAGCTTTGACAGAATCCTGTCGTGTATTGGGGACCTCCTGGGTCACTTTGGTCAACATCTCAGTGAAGGAAGGATTCTGAGGCTGGGACCAGGAGCTGCTAGACTGATCAGTTTTTCCCAGACTTAGATACTCTCCCCTTCCATTCTCGGCCCCTCCTGCCAGATGATGCCCACTCCATGCTCATTAATGGATATTGTGCCCACGAGGATTTTATAGTTTTGAACCAGTTTTGGTTCACCTTCATGTTTAAGACATCCCCTCCCCCGCACTTCTTACTTCTCTTTCCCAAACTCTCAATTCTGGCTGGTTTGCTAATAGTTTACCATTATCCTGGTTAGGACCCACCTATGAGGGATAATATGTGACGTTCAATTCTCTGTTCTTTTGAGTGTTCGCTTAGTAAGATCTGCTCAAAGTCAGACCATTTTTTCCTAAATTTCAATATTTCATTTTTCCTTTCAGCTTAGTAGAATTCCATCATGTAAATATACCACAGTTTCGCTGTCCATTCCTCCATAGATGGGCATTTGGGCTGATTCCAGTTCTTGGCTATTATGAATTGAGCTGCTATAAATATAGTTGTACAGAATTTTCTGCATCGAGATGTGGCATCCTGCGGGTAGATGCCTAATAGAGGGATAGCTGGGTCCATTGGTAGTTCTATGTCCATTCTGTCTAGGAGTCTCCACACTGCTTTCCATAGCGGTTGAATGAGTTTGCAATCCTACCAGCATTTTAATCACAGGTATTTTGATTTTCTCATCTGATAATTCCAAAATGTCTTCTCCTATCTAAATCTGGTTCTAATGTTGGTTGATTCTTCAAATTCTGTGTTTTTGTCCTTTACTATCATTTGTAATATTTTTTGTGAAATCGAGCTAAAATTAATCAGTTGTAAGAAACTGAGTTAATTATGTGTTAAATGTGAATTTTTTATTTTCTTCTTAGTATTCAAGTTGTGTTTACTGTAGCCATAGGTGTTAGAGTCTTAATTCTGTGATAATACACTATATTTTTGTATCCCCTTTTCTTCAGTGGCGTGAAATTCTGTTCCTAGTAAGTCTCTGCTTTTATGTAGGAGCTCTCTTGATGTAGTAGTAAGCTGTGAGGTGAAGGGAAGCCTTCTATAATGCTATGATTAGTCCTTAGTTTCTTAGTGGTCCTTTGCCACTTGACTACTTCACAAGGACTTCTCAAGTTCTTTTGATCGTTAGATGAAGAAGGAATTCAAGAGGACAAACAATTCAATATTTCAATTCCCCTGCTGAAAAAGATAGAGCAGTCTGAATATGGATATTTTAAAAACCTGGTTTCCTCAGAAAATAAGCTCAGATCTTAAACACAATCTACAAATTCATGGCATATTTCCCTCTCTATAAGCCATTAAGAACATAGCTGTCTTCCTCAGGTGAAGCAGAATAACAATAATTAAATGACAGTAAATAGTGTCTCAATCCAGTTAGATTTCCTTTGAATGGAAAGTAAACGTTTTTGATATTGAGTATGTAAAACATTCACATGCCAATCCATGGTCTAATATACTGAGTCTGAATCTAGTACCTGGAGCACATAGGTGCTTTTGAGAGGCCAACAATCTATCTTCAGTACCTACCAACATATCTTTACTATAAAAATCTGTGGAATGTCATGGATAGTGCCTAATTTTTAAGTTTTAAATATGTTAAATTTTTATGAATATTAAATTAAAACTCAAATGCATTTTATAAACAACCATTAAATTTATAGGTGGTTTTTAGGTTTCACTTTTCACAGTATTAATTGTCACCCATATTATGGATGGTTACATGAAAATTCTTGCCCTGGGAAGGTGTGAACACATGTATATTACCACCAGATTGGACAGAGAGGACAGAACAAAGCATAAATTGCACCACAGCCAGTTTAGTTGAACTAATACATTTATTGTGGTTATTTACAGAGCGTGGGTGAGGGGACACTTACAAGAACATACATGACTCAAAAGTATCTGAATCACCTAAAAGCCCATTCCAGCATAGAAGAGTACTAACTGAAACTGCATCTCTGGAGCTCACTGTGCAGCTTGTAGGCAGCTCAGCTGGTAAGAGAACCCCACCAATTTTGCCAGTGTTAGAATTAGAATCTGTTGTAGACATAATAATATTAGAGTTTGGTTTAGCTTTAATGTTGGGATTTGTTTTAATTCAAGCCCAACCATGACAGAATGAATAACTGCTGCATGAAACAGCCCACAAGCCCCC
>PVHP010010163.1:0-30577 GCA_004024765.1 Zapus hudsonius | reverse complement strand
CACTTTAGAGCACCTCAACCCCTATGCACTGGCCAATCACCCAGGCAGAATGTGTTCCTGCCACTAGCAGCACAAATCATTTTAAAAGAATATTTTATGTATTTCCCGCCATGTGTTGTGATTTACTATGATAGAAGCCTGCTGGCTCAAACTGTATATATGCTGGAAAAAATTTGCAGCTGGTGTCCATGATTCCTGTTATGCTGAGCAAATGAGTGGACCCCAGCTAGCTGGAAATAAACCTCGCTGTGTGACTTGCATTATCTCTTGTGTCCTCTGTTCTTCTGGGGGTAGTCAACCTTGGACCACAACACCAGTACTTGTTTACTGTTTCTATAACCTTGGTGGGGGGAATTGTGCCTTTTAAGTTTCAAGTTTCCCAGACCTTTTAACCTTCTGAGTCTCTTGACCCTCCCTCTTCCCTCCTTCCCCTAAGAGGAAATCACTACACAACATGGATCAATTGCTTCATAGGACAGAGTCAAATAGCAACAACAGGGAGTCGAAAATGAAATTTAAATTAATGAAGACTTCTCCCCTATTCGTTATTTTTTTCTTTATTGTCCATAATAAGTTACATTGTTTAGTGGGCCAACAATGAGTTGTTATCCCCAATTCCCCATTGCCCCCCTTCCCATCACCAGTCAGCTGGATATCCTCCTCCATGGGCCTTCTGGATCAGTCTTTGTGGTAGGGGACCATGGATAGCCCAGTCTTCAGCCAGGTTCTCAAGTGTGTTGTTACTGAGGGTTGCCAAGTCTCTGATATTCTCCCCCACCACAGCTCTCACAATCTTTCCGCCCCCTCTTCCACTCAGGGAACTGAGTCATGGTGGATGAGTATTAAGGCTGCTTTAATGTTGTGAGCTTAGGGGTTTTTGTGTCGAGATTCATTGGTTTCTGTCTCACTGACCGCATATGTGGAAGAGCATGCAGCGGTCAATTCTCTGTTCTTTTGAGTGTTCACTTAGTAAGATCTGCTCAAAGTCAGACCATATTTCCTAAATTTTGATATATCATTTTTGCTTTCAGCTGAGTATAATTCCGTCATGTAAATATACCACAGTTTCGTTGTCCATTCCTCCATGGATGGGCATTTGGGTTGATTCCAGTTCTTGGCTATTATGAATTGAGCTGCTATAAATATAGTTGTACAAAATTTTCTGCATCGAGATGTGGCATCTTGCAGGTAGATGCCTAGCAGAGGGATAGCTGGGTCTATTGGTAGTTCTATGTCCATTCTGTCTAGGAGTCTCCACACTGCTTTCCATAATGGTTGAACAAGTTTGCAATCCCACCAGCAGTGAATGAGGGTTCCTTTTTCCCCGCATCCTCGCCAGCAACAATTGTTGTTGGTTTTCTTTATGATTGCCATTCTGACAGGGGTAAGCTTTGAATTTCCCTGATGCTTAAGGATGCTGAGCACTTTCTTAAATGAGTCAAGGCCATTTGTGTTTCCTCCTCCGTGAATTCTCTGTTGAGATCAGTACCCCATTTTGTGAGGGGGCATTTTGGGTTTTTGTTAATTTTTTTGAGTTCTCTGTAGGTTTTTGAAATTAGGCCTCTGTCTGAGTTGTAGCTGGCGAAAATCATTTCCCAGTTTGAAGGGGTCTGTTGGCTCTGAGTATGGTTTGTTTCTCTGTATAGAAGCTTCTGAGCCTGATCAGGTCCCATTGGTTAAGTGTTTGTTATATTTTCTGGGCTGTTGGAGATTTGCTCAGGAAATTTTTTCCAACTCCTATTTCATGTAGAGTTCCTCCTATTTTTTCTTCCAGGGTGTTCACGGTTACCGGATTTATATTAAGGTCTCTGAACCACTTGGAGTTGATTTTTGTGCACGGTGAAAGGAGTGGGTCTATTTTCATTTTTTACACATGTTTTCCCCTTCCTCCAGCACCATTTGTTGGAGATGCTATCTTTGGCCCAGCATACATTATTGGCCCCCTTGTCAAAGACCAAATAACTGAAGTTACTTCCATTTAAAGCTGGGTCTTCAATTCTGTTCCATTGATCTGTCTTTCTGTTTTTATGCCAGTACCATACTGTTTTCGTTACTATGGCTTTGTAGTATGTTTTGAAGTCAGGCATGTGATACCTCCTGAGTAGGATATTTTACTTAGAATAGTTTTGGCTATCCGAGATCTTTTGCCCTTCCAAATAAATTTAGAGATTATTTTTTTTATGTCTGTGAAGAAAGAGGTTGGGATTTTTATTGGCATAGCATTGAATCTGTAAATCGCTTTTGGCAGAATTGTCATTTTTACTATATTGATTCTCTCTATCCATGATCATGCAATATCTTTCCATCTTCTCATGTCCTCCTGTATTTCCTACTTGAGTGTTTCAATATTTTACTTATATAAATCCTTTACAACCTTGGTTAGTGATATTCCAAGGTATTTGATTTTCTTTGAGGCTATAGAAAATGGGACAGTCTCTCTGATGTCTTTTTCTGTCTGCTTGTCTTCTGCATATAGAAAGGCTACTGATTTTTGTGTGTTGATTTTGTATCCTGCCAAGTTGCTGAAGATATTAATCTCCTTCAAGAGGTTACTGATACTATTCTTTGGGTCTGATATCTAAAGGATCATGTCATCTGCAAAGAGGGATATTTTAATTTTTTTCCTTTCTAATTTGTATCCCTTTAATGCCCTTCTCTTGTCTAATCGCTTGGGCTAGAACTTCAAGCACAGTGTTGAAGAGCAGTGGTGAGAGTAGGCAGCCTTGTCTTACTCCTGAATTGAGTGGGAACTCCTTGAGTCGTTCCCCATTGAGAATGATTTGTGCTTTAGGAGTTTTGTAAATTGTCTTTATTAAGTTGAGGAATAGGCCATCTATGCCTATTCTTTCAAGAGCTTTGAACAAGAAGAGGTGTTGAATTTTTTCAAAAGCCTTATCCACATCTATTGAGATAACCATGTGATTTTTCTGTTTTTGCCAATTAATGTGATGTATTACATTTATTGACTTGCGTGTGTTGAACCATCCCTGCATCTCTGGGATAAAGCCAACTTGGTCAGGGTGGATAATATTTTTGATGTAGCGTTGTATCCGATTTGCTAGGACTTTCTTCAGGATTTTTGCATCTAAGTTCATCAGAGATATGGGTCTATAGTTCTCTTTTCTTGTTGCATCTTTGCCTGGTTTGGGGATTAGGGCAATGGTAGCTTCATAGAAGGTTTTTGGTAGCCTTCCCTCTTTTTATATGCTTCTAACAAGCTTCAGAAAGAGTTTCAGCTCTTTGATGAAGGCTTGGCAGAATTCAGCTGAGAAACCATCTGGTTCTGTGCTTTTCTTTTTGGGGAGATTTTTTATTACATCTTCAATCTCTGTGGATGTGATAGTTCTGTTTAGTGCTTTTATCTGCTCTGGGTTATGCTTTGGCAGTTGGTAGGTGTCCAAAAACTTATCCATTTCTTCCAGGTTCTCAAATTTTGTGGAATAGAGGTTTTGGAAGTATGACCTATTGATTCTTCCAATGTCTTCAGGATCTCTTGTGATTTCACCATTGTCCTTTCTGATTTTGTTGATTTGGGCTTTCTTATATCTTTGATTAGATTGGCCAGGGGTTTGTCGATTTTATTAACTTTTTCAAAGAACCAACTCTTTGATTTATCTACTTTTCAAATTGTTTTCATTATTTCCAATTCATTAATCTCAGCTCTGATTTTAATTATTTCCTTTCGTCTTGAGCTCCTCGGGTTAGCTTTTTAAATCTTTTCCAATGATCTTAGGTGGGTGGTTAGGCGATTGATTTGAGACCTCTCTGTCTTTGATATGAAGGTATTTAGCACAAAGAACTTTCCCCACAGGACTGCCTTCATTGTGTCCCATAAGTTCTGATAAGATGTGTTTTCGTCAACATTTATTACTAGGAAATTCTGAATTTCCTGTTTTATTTATTGGATGACCCAATCATTTTCTAGGAGCGAATTATTCAGGTGCCAGTACTTTGTGTAATTACTGTATCCTGTTCCATGGTTAACTTCTACCTTTAATGCACTGTGGTCTGATATGATGCAAGGAACTACATCAATCTTCCTGAATTTGTTTAGGGAGGATTTGTGACATAAGCTGTGATCAATTTTAGAAAAAGGCCCATGCACTGCTGAGAAGAATATATATTCTGTGTCTTTGGGGTAGAACTTTCTGTAAATATCTGTTATCCCCAGCTGGTCAATGGTGTCATTAAGCTCCATTATGTGCCTGCTGATCTTCTGTTTGGTTGATCTGTCTAGAGCTGATAGAGGTATATTAAAGTCTCCTACTATGATGGAATTAGAGTCTATTTCTGCTTTATTTTTAAGTAGGGTTTCCTTTATGAAATGTGTTGCACCCAAATTTGGTGCATATATGTTAATGATGGTGATATCTTCCTGCTGGATCATTCCTTTGATGAGTAAGAAGTGAACATCATTAAGCTTTTTAATTGATTTTGGTGTAAAGTCTATTTTGTCAGAGATTAATGTAGCTACATCTGCTTTCTTTTTACTTCCACATGCCTGATAAACTGTTTTCCATTCTTTTACTCTAAGAAGATTTCTGTCTTTAGAAGTAAAGTGCGTTTTCTGAAGGCAGCAGATGGAGTGGTCCATTATTCTGATCCACCCTGCAAGTCTCTGTCTTTTTATAGGGGAGTTAAGTCCATTTATATTCAGTGATATAACTGTGAGTTTTGCTTTAAGCCCTGCCATGATGAAGGGTTAATGGTGGTTGTTGCCTCTGCTGCTGTTATTAGTGCACTGACTGGAATTGTTTTGTCTGGTCTCTGATACTCTTCTGAGGTAGATTTCTTGTTTCTTCTGTGTGGGATATCTCTTGCAGGATCTTCTGAACTTTTGGCTTTGTGTTCAAATAGTTGTAGAGCTGGTTTACTTCATGGAACACTTTCAGTTCTCCGTCAATCATGAGGGATAGCTTTGCTGGGTAGAGTAGTCTAGGTTGAAAGCCATACTTCTTAAGGCCCTGAAAAGCATTATTCCAAGGCCTTCTGGCTTTCATGGTTTCTAATGAGAAATCTGAGGTAAGTCTGATGGCTTTTCCTCTGTAAGTTACGGTTTGCTTTTATCTAGCAGCTTTGAATATTTTCTCTTTGCTTTCTATGTTAGGCATCTTAATTAAAATGTGTCTTGGAGAATTCCTCTTCATGTCCTGTCTGTTTGGAGTCCTCTGGGCCCCTTGAAAGTTGAGTGGGCTTTCTCTTGTTAGATAGGGAAAATTTTCTTGAATAATTCTGTTGAATATATTTCCCATGCCCTTAGCCTGGGCTTCTTCTCCCTCTGAAATCACCATGATTCTACTATTGGGTCTCTTTATATTATCCCATAGATCCATCAAGTTTTTCTCACTTGATTTCTTGAATTTAATGAAACTTATGACGTCCTTATTAATTCCTTCTGACTTGTCTTCAACTTCTGAAAGTCTGTCCTCCAGATTGTCAACTCTGGGACTAATTGATTCAAGGGAGGTTTTTAATATCTCCTCTTCATTATTTGTTTCTGCTATAATTTTGTTTATAGACTCCAATTATTTGGTTAGATCTAACTTCCAGTCTTTTTTTTTTTTTTGTTTTCGCTTGGGATTTCTGATAATCATTTTTAAGTTTTTTTAAGTCCTCATCAAATTTAATCTTTTGATTGTCTAGCTCCTCTCTTAGTTGTTTAATCTTTAATTCACTTAATGTGTTTCTGAATTCATTCATATTTCTCTCCATTAAATTCAGTCTGGAGTCTATGCTTGAGTTAGAAAGCTTCATCTCTTTCATGTCTTTTCTCATAATTTCCATATCAGCCATTAGCTGCTTCATATTTGCATTGCAGTTTTGGTCAGGAGTCATATTATTTCCCCTTTCCAATTGTGTATGTGCTGCCTCTACTTCTTTGCCACTTTCCTGTTCCATAAAGGGACTAGGGGCCCTGGGTTGGGGAGTTCCGTCTTTGATTTCTGTTGGTTTTTTTGTTGGTTTCTGGCCATGTAGGGGAGTGGGAGTCAGGAACCCTGGGGAGTGCTGTTCAGCCCACTTTGCTTCCAGTGGAAAGATCACAGGTTTGATCTTAAACAAAGGTCTTTCCTGTTGGGGTGTTCTTTCCCCAGAGAGGCTTAGATCTTTACCTGTCTGGATCCCTCTGTCTATGACTGTTTAGTCTTAGAGCCACCACATAGACCCCTGTCCCCAGTTGATATGCTGCAGTAGAATCAGCCCCAGCACCCCAAGCTATAGTGCCCAGTGTTTTCCCACCTGACTGTGCCCTCCTGTCAGTGGTGCATGGTCCCTGGTGTCCACCGAAGCCACCTATGTACTCTCAGCACTGGCAGAGGTTCCCAGGTGCCTGAGGCCTGGCCCCGCCCAGCAGCTGCCATCCGGAATGGGCTCCCTAGCCGAGCTAGTTCATTTTGCCCGAGGAGCACGTCTGCCTGTATATGTGGGGGGGTCTTAGGGAGAAGTGCGCCCAAGAATCGCTGAAGGGAGGCTGGAGGAAGGGGGCCCTGGGAGGGAGAGGTGCTCAGTCGGCCAGGGCTCAGGAAGCACTGGAGAGGAGATAATGTCGCTGGCGGGAGCTAGGGGTGGGGGAAGGGCAGCGCTCTGTTCCTCTGCGGAGCAGAAAGCAGATGGGGAGTCCTGACCCCCGGGCTGGTGGGGAGTTGGGGAGACAGTAGGTTTGGGTTCAGAGCCAGCTGGGATCCAGGGTTTGGATCCCAGCTGAAGAATCAAACCTTTTCAACGAGAGTCCTGGCGAGGCTGCTATTCAGTCAGCCATCATGCTCCGCCCCTCTCCCCTATTCTTTGCCAAAGAATTTGTACTCATTTATTTTTTATTACTGCACTTCATAGGGTTAACTAAAACTAAGAAAATGCCAGTTTCCACCAGAAGTTTAGTTTTCCCTACGTGCTTATTTCTGGACAATAGCTTGTATAGTATGCAATATAATAGGATAAAATAAATATTTAAAAATTAACTATAAATCCAAGGACCTCAATTTATACTCAAAGAAAAACTGCAAACAGAAGAGCCAACCAGGATTAAAATATGTTTTACATTTTTATTTTTACTTGTTTTCCCTTCATACTGTGAAATAAGTTCTTTATTGTATGGTTCCTTCACAATTCCACTCCTCTACCATCTTATCTGGTTCTGGATCCTTAAGAATATATGGTTTCCAAATTTTACTATAAATATACATCTAGTTGTACCACAGTGACTAGGATGGGATATTATCTGAAGCAAAGTAAGTCTTATTCAAAACAAAAAATGCTTAAACAACAATGGAAAGACATACATCTATGCAATTCTGATAAGAGGAATACAAAAACAAGGCATACATTTGCTCCTCTATCATGTAAATTTTTCACATCTTCAAAGCTGAATGCTCTTTGAAAATCAAAAGTGAAAATTTTATCTCAGGCCCAAAAAGATATGGGAGGAGCTGCTGGACTGGGCCTTGGTATAAACTGGCTTTGGAAACAGTACCAGGCTCCTTTGTAGCTGTACTTTGCTGATCCTTATCAAGCACAGTTTCCTCATACAGACAAGGCAAGGACATGAATGTGGTATCATTCATCTAGGTGAAATCTTCCAGAACATTCTTCATGGTGATTTAAGCTTGGATTCTGGAACACCGTAGACTTTCATAAGCCTGAGTACACTTGTCTGTGTTCCTGCAGTATTCCAGATACATTTCTTGCATCAGGCTCTCAATGATCAATTGACTCTTCCAAACATATTATCATGTATTCCCAGGATCAGGGGGCAGAGGGGAGAGCATCTCAGTTTATAGGGCAACCTGTCCTATATTTGGAAATCTTGTCTCAAAAAAAAAGAGAGAAAATGAAAAAAGAAAACAAATTTTAATGAGATAAGAAAGGAGTGGGTTGAGGAACAGGAATAGCAGGATGGAGGCATGTCAAAAGGAAAGGTGTGTTTGGAAGGCAATCTCAACAAAAAAAAAGTTTGAAAATTCTATAATGAAACACATTTTATACCAAGTAAAAACCTAATAAGTATAAATCAGAAAATATACAGTTATAAAATAAAACATGTCATAAGTATTTTTATTTTAAATAAATTCAGTGAAACCAGAAGAATAATGAAAGACATTAAAAAATCCAAACATTGTTTCCCCTGTTGTTCAAAATTCTATTACTTGCAGGGTGATGTTTAGCAACTGTTGTGGTCAGCTTCTTAGTTGCTGCACAGAAAGAACCCAAGCAAAGCGGCTAGTGGAGGAATGGGTTTATTTGGCTTACGGACTCAAGGGGAGACTCCATCCTGGCAGGGAAAATGATGGCATGAGCAGAGGGCTGGACATCACCTCTGCCACAGCACTGCAAACAGCAGCAGGAAGGTGTGTCAAATACTGGCAAGAGGAAGCTGGCTTATAACCCCCATAAGACCACCCCCAACAACACAGCTCTAGCGAGGTTCTAATTCCCGAATTGCCATCAGCTGAGAATCGATCTATCAGAACACATTCATTTGTTTGTGGGGAACACCTGTATCAAACCATGACAGCAACTTTTGCCCTTACATCAGCAATATTAGTGTCTTTTACTATCCCTATTTGGTACAGGTATGTGGTAACAAAATATGTGTTGTAAAATACTTCAGAATCACAGAAGTTAAGGTTATTTCCCCTTAAAATGGGAAAATGGGGAACTCAGAAATTTTATGAGTTGGAAAGACTGGTCTTCTTTATCTGTACTACTTCCCCCAGAGCATGACGAAATTTAATCTTTGGTCCCACCCATGAATTTATAGTCTCCTCAATGTATTTTCAATGAAAATCATATTGAACTGCCACTTTACTAGAATAACAATACCCTGCCACTATGCCTGATGCAATTATTTGTATTAACTGTCCCTGTGGCCTATCTCAACATTTTCCTTGTGACATTAATATTGATAGAAAAAATATCATATTTGGGATTGTCTGTTTAAGTAGAAGTGTCTCTAGAGGCTAGGAAGCTAGAAAGGAGCCACAGGGAGAAGCTTTAGATGGGGGTGGAGAGTAGAACATATATGATACAAAAGTAGAGAGAGAATCCAGTATGAAGGCTCACACTTGTAATTCTAGTATTCAGGAAGTTGAGCTAGGAAGGTCACTTTAAATTTGAGGCCAGCCATGGCATCTGTATTAGTCAAGGTTCATAGAGGAACAGAACTGATAGAATTAATTGTATTAAAGAGGGAATTTATTGGATTAGTTTATGGCAGTCTAACAGTCTGCAGGTTAGAAATAACCACTTGATTATTTTCTTAAAAAATACCCTCATGTTCTTTCCCTTATAACCTTCCCTTAAATTATAAAGGAAAATTCAATATCTTGTTGTTGTAACCCACATTCATAGCTTCAAAAATTCAGTACTGGTGTCTTCATCTAGGCATCTGAGTAATATCACCAGGCCTTCCATAGATTATTTGATCTATACATATATAGAGAAATAAAGCCAAGAACCATAAAGTCTAATTAACAAACCTAGTGAAAAGCCTGTGACAGGGGGAGGTCATAAGCCCTAGGAGAGCATTGACTACTGTTGTCTGGCTAAATGGCTTTAATATACCCACCAAACTACCCTGTAAACACTTATGTTTATGCCCATATATTAAGGATGCTCTCCATTTTGGCTAGATAATTTTTTTTCTTTTCAAATGGTGGTGACCACTGGGGTGGCTCAAAACTCACCATAGTGATGAAACGAAATGACAGTAGAGTGTTTAGAACTGAAACATCTTTATGACAATCTGCAATATTCAGGGACCATTGCGTAAGAGGTGGTAAAAAGAATATTCAAGCCAAGGAAGGTGAAAACTTCATACAATGCTATATTTCAGACACAAAACAGGCCTTGATATTCATAACTTCATAGCACCTTACCCTACTTACACAAGATCTTCATAATAGGAGGGAAAAATGATGACATCAAAATAGAAGAGTGACTAATTAGAAAGAAGAAGGGATGCAATGGAGGGTGGATTTGGGATGCAAAAAGTAGGTATGGGAGGGAATAATCATGTTTTATTGTCTATACTTTTGGAGGTTGCGAATAAAAAGATTTTTTAAACCCAGAATTAAAACTTTAATTTATTCATGGTCCCCTGTCACAAGGACTGATCCAGACGGCCCATGGAGGAGGTTATCCAGTTGAGGGGGGAGGGGAGGGCAGTGGGGAATTGGGGATAACAACTCATTGCTTGCCCACTAAATGTTGTAACTCATTATGGACAATAAAAAAAATTAAAAAAAAACTTTAATTTATTATCGTTTATTTACTCACATAGATTAAGTAAATCAATAAAATTCATCTTTATTTCAATTAGCATTACAAACTAAACCCCAAAACTATACCAGTGACTATGAATTAACCACTTTATTTGGTTTAAACAATGTGTTTGATCACATTTCCATAAAAATCCCTTTTCCAATGACATGTACCAAAAAAGTAATGCAGGCTTTCCAATTCACTTACAAACAATAAAACTTGAACAGCAGTATTAAACATGAGAAGCATAATTTTAAGAAACAGATATAAAACAAATTATTCATTTAAAACATTAGCAATATTAAAAAACACGGTTTATTTTCTTTTTTTAAAATATTTTATTTATTTTATTTATTCATTTTCAAGCAGAGAGAGACAGAGAGAGAGAGAGAGAGAGAGAGAGAGAGAGAGAGAGAGAGAGAGAGAGAGAGAGAGAGAACACCAGGGCCACCACCTTGTGGGTCTGGCTTATGTGGAACCTGGGGAATTGAACCCAGGGCCTTAGGCACTGGAGGCAAGTGCCTTAACCACTGAACCATCTCTCTAGCCCAACATTAGCAATATTAAAAAGAAGGAAAAAGATACCTATAATTTGCTCACGCATAACAGAAGACATGCATTTTATTCTCTCCAAACCATAAAATCTCCACTACTTAGCATGCTGACTGGTCTTCAATCACAAAGTGAAGACTCTACTTCAATTCCAGCTAGGTGTGAAAGTAGCTAGCAGACATTCATTTAAAATAAACTTTGGCCTTAGCAACAGTGCCAGTCCCTGTTGAAGTGCTTCTTCCTGCTCTCTCTAACTGATCACTTAGAGCCTCCTCATACAGACTGGGGAAGGAACTAGGGGTGGTACCATTGATCTTAGCTAGAACTTCCAGAACCTTCATTTTCGTGGTTTCAGCATGGGCTCTGGGACCCCACAGGATGTCAGGGAAGTGCATCTTGTACTTCCTGCTGATCACTTTCAGCTAATCTGTTTGCAAAATGGGCTCCTTCTTCTCATACCTTTCCAGCAAGAAGTACAACACGCTTGCCTTTCTAGTGAGAGGATCTCTGAATTTGGGATAAGGGGAGGCTGCTGCCTTGGAGGTACTTGACCATTCCTCATCAGCACCTACAACAGAACCCTCAGTGCCTCTGTCAGAGCCTGCATCAGGAGACCCAAGGGAGACAGCTCCCTGGAGAGTGCCAGCATCAAGCGAGCTGAAGTCATTGCCTTGGCCAATAAGAGGAGACCCTGCTTCCACCTCTGCAGGGGGCTGAGCACCCAAGAGCTCATGGCTGTCGCCACGTGCCTGTTGACGCTTGGTGCGGGAGCGACTCTTACTCTTGTGGCCTCTAGGCATAATGACTTTGCTCAGCAACAGATACCAGGGGCTAAGGCAGAGGAACTGTCAACGCTGGAATCTGGAGAGAAGAAAATGAGAACGAGTGAACGCCATATCATCTCCAGATACAGAACACTTTGTGCTTAAGTAAGGTCCCAAATTAGGCTGCTCACAAATAACCCACGTTATAAATATTAGAAAAAGTTAAAACTATTACACTGTTTTTCGGCATGACACTTTTGGCATGCCAACTCTCATTCACAAAAATACATTGTTCCTTTTAATTCAATATAATTTTTAGCAGCCTTAACGTTTCAAGTACCAAACAGAAAACATACAAGGTTATTTACTGTATTAATCTGTTAGCACTGTTATTACAGAGTACTTAAAATTGATAATTACTTTCTCATAATAATTGATGTTTAGAAGCATAAAATGGCAGGTTGATTTCTGATGAGGATATTCATGAAGCATTGTCCCATGGACAAAGCTAAAATAGGGAGAGGGGAGGAAGGTAGATTTAAAAAAGGGGTAAGAAAGGCAGAGAGGGGAAAGTGGGGGGAGAGAGAGATATAAAAGAGAAAAGGGAAAACAGAAGGGGAGAAGGAAAGTAGGAAAATAGAGAAGACTGAGTGAGAGACAGAGAATGTTAGAGAGGAAAGAAAGGGAAGAGGGAAGGGATCACAGGGAGAGAGTGACCAAGATAAGAAAAAAATAGAGAAATGAAGACACGGAGAGAAAGGTGATGGTAAGGCTGGGGAATGGAAGAGAGAAAGTGACTGAATTTGTCCTTAAGGAGCCCACTCCTAAGATGGTGTTCTCTCACCATCTTAGTACTAGATGTACTAAAAGTACTAGATGTACTTTTTGGATAATGCTTGAATTCATTCATAAGATGAAGCCTGTATGAACTATCTATTTCCCAGTAGAACTGGTACGCCAAGGACTGGGTTCACAGTGCATGTTTTTGGAGGTACACAATCAAACCATAACAGATAATGAAGACCTCTATTTGCTGTTATTAGTATACATCTCTTATACAAAATAATTGATTTTATTGTAACATTTTCTTATGTAATATATTGATCATATCTACCCCATGTTACCTTCCACTTCCACCTACCATAATCATCTTTCTCTTCTCTAATATGTTCCCCTTCTACTATAATATCATCTTTCTACATCCTACTTTTGAGATAAAATATATGATACCAGTCTTTCTGAGTATGGCTTATGTTGCTTAACATGATTATTTCTAGTTCAGTTCATTTTTAAAGCTATAATTTTAGTCTTAATACAGAATGGAGATTTTCCAATTTATGGTTCTGGAAGCTGACATGCTAAGAGCCATCTCCTGAGGGCTTTCTTACAGTAACTCTAAAGAGTCATTATTTAGAATAGGGTATCACACAGAGACATAAAACATGTTAAAGAAAGATCTAAAGTACTCTTACCAGAGATACACTTTTGATATAAATTTAAAAACTTGTTCAATTATCTATGCCTAGAAAAATCCTAATCTATTGATATAAGGCTCCACCCTATAAGACAGAACAAGACATTTATGTTTTGGAATATTTCAAATAAACATGACATTCTCAGTTCATAACTCTATCTGGGGCCCAATAGGTCTAATAGTGGACAGGAGTTTTATTTCCTCGAACAATACATTTTGTGTTGCCTCCAGAACACTAATTTGTGGAGTTCTCATGTTACCTCCTTTCTCATTATTTAAAGGATAAAAAGAAATTCCACACTCACCTGTAAGCAATTGAGCAGATTCCCTACTGTAAACCTTGCAGAGATAGCTCTTGAATCCAGGATTGATGGACTATGGAGAAGCTGTAATACAAGACAGGGCACATAGGGCAGGTGTGCTGTCAGAGAAATAACACAGTGACCATTTTCTCTGCTTCAGCAATCAGAAGGCCCATTACTGAAGTTCGATTTGAATAGATATCATTTGTGCAGGAAGAAGGTAGAGGGGGGATGATTTGGAGCACTCTTAATCTTTTCATATTGTTTAGCATTGCATATGTACAAGATAGCATTGCTATTAAATGTTATCTGTTTTCAAAGACATTATACATTTTAGCATTATTCCTACCATAGAAGTGTATTTTTTAGCAAACCTATTTTGGTACATTTCTTTCTTATCCTCTGAGATATATTTTGGAGTGGTAATAGCAGAAATGCACTAGAGGTCACAATGTCTGACTCAGGTCTGACTGGAAGATTTTGGACTCCACACAAATCCAGACAATCAGTCTTTCAATTATGTGGCTGCACACTTGAGCTAATGTAAGTTATTCATATGTAAAGTGAATTTTTAAACTTTTAGTAATATTTGAATGTGCTAAATATAGACTACATAAAATACTGTTTAGGAAATAGTGTAGTTACCATATAATTAATTCATTTTATGTTGGTTTTAATTTTTCCAATGAAATAGTTGCATTTCATATGATTAATTTAAACCAAGAGAACACTACTTTCAACTCAGAGGTTTTATTTTCTCTTTATTTGCTTGTTGCTTTTTAGACAGTTGCCAATAGAGCATTCACAGTGTATAAAAGAATAAAATAATCACTCTTAGATTAAGTCAATAAATGTAGGTATTCTTTATTTATGCTAAAAATTACTAGAAACAAGAAGAGAAATCATGAATTAAACATGTTTTGCAATTCTATTTTTACTTGTTTTTCTTCATATTGTAAAATAATTATTTCCTTGTACATTTCTGTCACAAATCTACTCTACCACCATGTTATAGAGCTCTGGATCAGAGACAAATATGGTTTGCAAGTTTTTATAGACATTAAAATTGTTACTAGAAAATCATGTCAAACAACAGTTCATGTGAACCCAAAACAACTGAGATTATTATCTGAAGCAAAGTAAATTTTACTTAAAAAGAAAATCCTTAAGGGGGGATAAAACTTTAAAAGATATGCCTGTGTTACTCACCTAAATTGAAAAGAAAACATAAAATTATTCATCCTTCCAGCCCCTAAAATCTCCACTAGTAATAAGGCTTTCTACTCTCCGCAAACATGTAGTAAACAGTTTACCTCAGACTCATGTAGACGTGGGAGGAATGTTTAAGTTTGTTTCCTGTTCTAGGCTTTCTTTCTCAACTCTGACATGGGCCACCTGAGGAACCAGCTCTGTACAGCAATCCCACACACTCACCCATTTCACCATGCAGCCTCACTGAAACTACCTCCCCACCACAGCTTTGCAATTTTGGAATGCTTCAAATTAGCTTGATCAAATAATCTACAAGTGTATTGCATCTGAATCTTATTTACCTCATCTCTTCTTTATTTGTAGCTGCTACAAGACCCTGAAATCCTATGGGCA
The DNA here is from genome assembly GCA_004024765.1 of Zapus hudsonius. Lineage (NCBI taxonomy): Eukaryota > Metazoa > Chordata > Mammalia > Rodentia > Dipodidae > Zapus > Zapus hudsonius. Next base: position 15,623 of record PVHP010010163.1, on the reverse strand, counting down.
GTGACTAACACTTCTTTTTACTAAAAATCTCCAGTGCTGTTGTGGAGTGGCTCTAAAAATCAGGTGCAAAATTAATGCTGGGGGAAAATAATTAGGTAACAAAAAGCATGCATATGAGGTTTAATTTTTTAAACTTTACTTACTATACAGTTGGATAATCAAATCAAGCATATTTCAATTAACATTAAGAGTAAGATCTAAAATTCATATACCTCCTAGAAACTCATTACATTACTTTTGCTTCACCTTTTTTATACCATGTCAATGAATATCACATAAACATACTGAATGCTTTTTAATTGTTTAAGACTAACAAATCTCTGTTTTAAACTTGACAAAAAGCCATACATGCAATAGTTTTAAGAAGAAAAGCATGAAACAAATTAATCAGTTAAAGAAATATTTAGGAAAGAAAAATAAAGATACCTATAATTTGTTCATGTGTAGCTGGAGAAGAAGAGATATGCGTTGTTCCTCACAGCCCATCAACTCTCAACTACTTAAAAAGCTGACTTCTCTTCAAATGCTTGATGTGGGCGGAGCTACTGGGTAGGCACCTGGGAGGAAATCTAGCCTTAACAACAGTGCCAGCATATCTCTCTCTGTCTCTCTCTGTCTCTCTCTGTCTCTGTCTGTCTCTCTCTCTCTTCTTCTCTCTCCCTTTTCCCTAAGAGGCACCAGGGGTGACATCATTGATCTTATCTAAAACCTCTAGAACCATCATCTTGCTCATTTTAGCAGGGGCTCTGGGATACCACAGAAACTCATTTCATATGGGTGTGGCCACTCCCAGGCACCTGGCAGTACTCCAAGCAATTTTACTGCACTGGATCTTGTTGGTGATATGGTTTTGGGGCTCTCAAATGCTTTAGTGCCTCTTCACAGGATATACCTGCAGCACATTAAAAAATTCCCAGACTTCATCAGTGGCATGGTTTCACTTCATGGGGAACACACTCAGAAGGATATCAGGAACCCATCTTTGTCAACACTTTCCCGCCACTCAGATTTTCCCTAGCTTGCTAATAAGGAAATAGAGGAGATTCTTGGGATCTCCTTGCTCCATCTCCAGGCCATACACAAACTCCACCTTGGTAGTCTCCTGAGGATGTCAGGGAACTCTGGCTTGTATTTCCTGTGGAAAACCTTCAGCATGTAAGCCTGCATGATGGACTCCTTCTCATACTACTCTATCAGAAAGTACAGCAACATACTTGCCTTCCTCATATTTATTTGGTAATTTTCCAGTTGTTTATTCATTCCTGTGACTTTGGCTATTAATCTTTTTCTTCAGTGTGTAGGACTCCTTGAAAGCACCTTTTTGTAGTTGTCTTTTAGTGCTAATGAGTAAATTTAGTTTATGTTGTATCATTGAAGTTCTTTCATCTTCAGTTATGAGCAATAGCTTTTCTAAATGTAATAACCAGGGTTGAAAATTATTGTGTTTCAGAGCTTGAAATACATCATTCCATGCTCTCCTGGCTTTCAGAGATTTTTGTTCAGAAATCTAAAAATTATTTTGACCAGTTTATATGTGAGTTAGTGCTTCCCTCTTGCATTGTTCAATATTCTTTTGTTGTCCTATAAGTGTCAAGTTTTAACTGTGAGATGACTTGGAGAAATTTTTACCTGGACCTCTAGAGGAACAGACCTAATATGTGTAATTTATATATATATACATATATATATATATATATGTATATATATATATATGAAGATTTATTAGATTTTCTTACACAATAGGCTCCAACAATGTCTACACCTGGGAGATGCCTAGTGCCTGGGAGATTCTTAGTTTCATGAAACAGGATGCTTCAACAATAACAATCTGGTGTTTAAGGCCTGAAAAACTCTTGTAGAGTTACTGGCCTTCACTCCATATTGGAAGGCTTAAGTGGTTGGATGTGATAATCATGGATGATGGCAGCATAAGCAGCAGCAACAGGAAGCAAAGGCAGGCAAGCAATGATGTTTCCTCAGATTTCTTTATATCTTAGCTCAGGTGTGTGGTTTGTAATAATATATCATTTACCAAGGGTAGGAATTGAAAAAAATACAAGATGAGGGAAAAATAAAAAGACAGATGCATGGTAAAGATGAAAGAGGAGATAAGGAGACTTTAGGTGAAGGTAGAATGAAAACAAAAAGGGGAAAATAAATGCACTCAGACAACCTAAAATGAGTGCAATAGTCAGGAATCTGAAGTAGGTTGAACCCCTAATTCAATTTTAATCTTTGTTCTATGGGAAAACCTATGAGAGAAAAGGGAGAAAGAGAATAGTGTGTGATAAAGGAGGTCCACTAAATTGAATTAAATATTAAATTAGGGAAATAGAAAAGTAACTGGAAAAGTATGTAGAGTATGGATGAAACCCCTGACGTGAGCCTGAGTGCTGGATATTCCTCTATGCACAGTCCCTGTTGTGGGTATGGGTGAAGGGCCTCCTCTTTGCAGCCCCATGCATGGACAAAGTACTGGTTAATGCCTCTGTGTGGATAGAAGTGTTCTGCCACCCAAGCTTCAGAATTCAGTCTCTTGACACCTGCTCTGAGTTTCCCAAGTTTGCTCTAGAAACTCTTTTCACTGATTTTTCATGGGATTGGGGGTGGAGTGGGGATGACTTTTCCCTGAGAGTCTTGAGTAGCAAGTGAAGTAGAGTAACTCAAAAGCCCAGCAGTGATCCCAGGATCTCTCCATAAAATGTGGGTATGACTCTGTGAGATTTAATTTTCTTTTCAGTTAGTACCTTGAATCATAACTAAGTTCTCTCTCCTCTCCTACCCCCTTCTTCTACCTCCTCTTTCCTTTCTTCTCCTCTTCTTTCCCTTCTCTTTTCTTCTTGATCCTACTCTAAGGCAGGATCCCCCTATATAGTGCATTTTGGCCTGAAATTTACTATAGCCCAGATTATCCTCAAACTTGAGATGCCCCTGCCTCAACTTTCCCAATCCTGAAATTCCAACTGTGTTCAAACCTTCCTTATTGGCTCCCATGTTTGCTAATGAAACATTCAATCTATATGTTATGAGTTTTGGAGGCAGAGTCTCTCTGTATAGTCTAGGCTACCATTCCATATGCTATGTTGCCACAACAGCCTCAATTTCACAACTGGCCTGCCTGGCATCTTTAGTGGTCTCATGAATGACATTCAACACTACCCCAGAAATCCTTAAGCTTCTTTGTGTGTGTGTATGGTATTTTGGGGACAGGGGCTCATTTTTTAGCCAAGAGTAGCCTTAAACTCAGTAACTACCCCAAGCTTGCCTCTAACTCAATGAAATCCTCCTGTTTTGACATCTGAGTGCTGGGTTTGGAGGCATGTTTCACCATGTCAAGTCTCATGAAGTTTAGCATTTCTATTACATGTCAGAGCTCAGCCATCACACTTCTTTCTATTGATTTAAGGCCACTTATGCAGACCAAATTCCTCAATCTCTCAGTCTACTTATATTAAATACTGGCATGCTTCCTGTGGCAACTGGTACCTCACAGGGTTACTGTATATAAATCATAGTGGTATAAGGGCAGTAGACTATGGGGTCTTGGTATTTTGAGGTGTGGAGCCCCTCTGATTTCGCTTCAGATCCCTATGTTGAGTTCTGCCTGGGGCTCAGAAAATATACTTTTCTGGTTAGAAAACATGCTCTTCCTCCAGCCATAGCTTGCAGTCTCCCTAAGGAGAAAGTGAAGGGTCTCCTTAGTCAAGAAGTGTGTCTAGGTACTCTGTTGACTGCTATCAGAATTTGTTCAATATTATAAATTATAAATTTATCAAGTGTGAGTAATGATGATACTTGCTATTATACTTTTATCCCTGTAGGTATGTTCTATTATGATCATAATAAATTATTGGCCAGTCCTCAAACATTGCACTGGTTTCAAGTGGTTAGTAATACAGTCTTTTGGACTCACACTTTCTAAGCTAGCTCATTTGTGCTGAAGCAATATGGCATCATGGTAATGGGAGGTTCAATTTACATCATATGGCAGATTTAATTGTTATTTCATATTCCCACATTGAAATGGTAAAATATGAATTATTCCAAAACACATTAGGAGAATTAAAGGTTAAATCTTAAAACTCACCCTACAGCCTATTATGTCATTTACTTTTGTTGCAGGTTACAGACCTCCCTCTACTTCAGTGCACATAGGCTCTTGCTCTGATTATTAATATTATCTTCATTGCTCTTAATTTTTAGGCTTTATTTCAGTCATGGAAAATATCCTCAGTGTGGGTATCATCTGCACAGTCATGTGTAAAGGAATAAATCTGTAAAGAATTTAATAATAATTGACATCTTTATCAAATTTTCTTCTCTGATGAGTGAACAATATACATATTTCTTAGAGATTTATTTTTCTTTAGTCTATAAGAAAGTTTTTTCCATTTGTTTCCATGAAGGATTTATACATTTATGTGTGGTTTTCTATGATGTATATTTTTATATTGTAGCTGTCTTGTAAGGTATATTTTCATGAATGTTATAATTAGTTACTTCTTTCATTTGACTAGACTTCTGATTTTCTTATAGTGACGTTTTGCCCACCAGCTTACCAAATGGCTTAATGTATTTAAATATATTCTGTAAAAATCACCATTTTATAAACATTCATGCAGTTTATTACAGGCATATATTATTAATTATACAGGTAGATTTCATTCTGACATATTCATACATACACATATTCTGATACTATTCAACCCCTTTAATAACCTATCATATAATCCACCACAATTCTATCTTCTTCCCCATTCCTAGCAGTATCACTTTATTTTCAAACTCTTAAAATAATTCTAAGAGGCAAAAAGTGATACTTGTGGGGTTTTTTGGGGAGAGGGTGGGGCTGGCTTATTTGCTTAACATTGTGACCTTCATTTGAATTCAGTGTCCTGAAAATGGTATTTTTTCTTTGTTGTTGCTGAATAAAAGTCTATTTTACAAAATAAACCACATTTTAAAAATAGGTTCACCTATTCATGAGCATGTAAACTGATTATATCTCTTGGCTATTCTGGATAATGCAAGGACAATATATATGTATGAAAGTATTCTAGTGTAAGCCAACTATGATGCTTTTGTGTGTATAGCTGGATTATATGGTATCTATATTTTTAAGTCTTTGAGAAAGAGCTATTCTGGTTTCTAGTGTTAATTTTACATTTTATAAAAAAGTAGAATTGATCATATTTCCTTATATCTTCACTAGAATTTGTTGATTTTTCCTTTTCTGATGATGACTATTGTAACTTGTGTGAGATTAAAGTATCAATATAATATTTATCTTGGCCACATATAAATTATTTCTATTCAATTTTTAAATATTAGCATGCACAGTGATGGAGCTCACTATAGCATTTTCATACATTGTTTTTGTTGATCTTTCTTACATACTCTCCTCCTTAGCCTCCTTTCCTCACCTCTTCTCATTGCTTTCCTCCCCTCAGCATCTCCTCTTCTGTTTTTGTGTCCATCCCCCAAATTCTTTCCTCTCTCATGTTCTTCTTTCTAGTTTCATGGTATATGCCCACACCCACATTGCTTTGAATTTCCCTGATATATAAAGATGTTCACTCTTTTTACATATTCTTATTAGCCATTTGTACTTCATCAGTTGAAGTGTTGATTTAGTTCATTTTCCAATTACCAATTTGATATTTTTGTGCTTTACATGTATACTTTTTGAGTACTTTATATGTTCTGCACATTAATCCCCTGTAGAATATACAGCTCTCAAAATTTTCTTCTATGCCATTGTGTCTTTATTCTAACCATTCTTTCCCTTGTGATCTAGTAGCTTTTTATTTTATTTTATTTTATTTTATTTTTTTTTTGGTTTTTCAAGGTAGGGTCTCGGTTTAGTCCAGGCTGTCCTGGAATTCACTATGTAGTCTCAGGGTGACCTTAAACTCACGGTGATCCTCCTACCTCTGCCTCCCAAGAGCTGGGATTAAAGGCGTGTGCCACCACGCCCGGCTGTCTAATAGTTTTTTTCATTTTATGTAATTCCAATTAATCAATTATCACCTGCATTTACACAAGTTTAAAGTCCTATTCAGAAAGTTATTGCCTATACCTATATCTTGAATTATTTTTCTCAAGCTTCTTTCTAGTGGTATCAAAATTTTAGGACTTAGATTAAGGTCTTTGATCCATTTGGAATTGATTTTAGTATAGACAATAGATGACAAACTAGTTTCATTCTCTTACATATTGATAACAATTTTTCCAGCACCATTTTTCTTGATTTAAGGCATATTCACCAATTTATACTGTTACCATCCATGAACCATATGATATGGTACAACACTTATTTTTATTGAAATTATATCATATTGGTACTGCTACAATTTTTCTTTATTCCTATTGCTTATTTATTTGATATTCTTATTATGTTAGCATATTATAAATGGTTTTATTTATATATAGCTTTATCTATTTTGCTACTGTGTTTGCCTTTCATATTCTACTTGGCTTTCCTTCTTTGATGGTAAGTGACAATTTTGTATCATTCCATTTCTCTCCTTTCTGGGTGTGTCTATGATAATTTTGTTTTTTTCTTATTGGAATTTAAGGAGTTTATAATGCAAGCTTGTGAAGAATCCAAGTCCATTTTGAACAGCTTCACTTATATTTCAAGTACCTAATAGAAAAATATTCCAAAAGTTTATCCCAGCTGGAAAATCAAACCTTTACGGAGAGAGTCCTGGCGACTCTGTTACTCGTCCACCATCTTGCTCGGCCCCCAGCTGGCTCCCTTTCACAGGTCCAAGCAGAGAGAGAAAAAGATCACCAACACACACACACACACACACACACACACACACACACACACACACACACAAAACCAGCAAACAGTAGGTCACAGAAGCTCAGACTGCTTTTTGACTGCTCTTCAAATATCTATGGCTGGAATTCCAGATCTGTCCTAGAAACACCTTAGGGCTGGAGCCTATTTTCCTCCTGACTAGAAACAAATTACAAGCTTTAATAAACTCTTGAATATATTGGGGGGCATCCATTCACACCACCACAGGTACAGAGAGTAAGGGAAGGAGGGATAAAAAGAGATTAACAATGTTATAAAAACTCAAATCTTAACATGATGTATTCACTCATGTTGAAGGAGAAGTTTATGACACATTGGGGTTTTTCCCAATCACAGTTAAGTGGTTGGGCTTTTCTGCTGCACCAGGAGCAGAGTGCATCTCTCAGAGGAAGGCACATGAAAGCTGCGCACTTGGGAGGCCTCAGGAGAAGTGTACTGTATTGCAAAGACATAGGTGGGCACAATACCAACTCCTGTGTCATGTTAGTTTTCAGGGCCTATATACCAAGTAGCAGCCAGCCTCTAGGAAAATGAAGGCCAAAGCCAGTATCTAAATTTTGATATCTTCTATTTACCTTCCCTTTCTAGATCAGTTTTTACTACTATGATTACTAATGCCTTTTTTATTGCCTGAGAAACATTTTGGAGTAGTGAGAAAAATATGAACTCAGCTGGAAAGAGTGAACAAGTGTAGGAGCTAGACAAATATAGATCAGGTCTATAGTGAAGTTCTTCTACCTGCTAGTCCTATGAATTTTTATGAAAATGCAAGTTCATCAATCTTCCAGGTGAGTTTAGGATGTCCTACCTGGTAGAAATACACAAGGTACACATATACTATGTGGCCAATGATGGAAATTTTTACCCAATATTTATAAATTAAGTTATTGTTTTGATCCCAAATGAAAACTCTACCTTCACTAACAGCTGAGATCATTTTGAAATCTAGATGTCAGTGAAAATGGAGTATTCTCATATAAAAGATACTAAATAAGACAATACTGCTCCTTAATAGGAAAAAGTGTAAAATTTCCCTATGAGAACACAAATATGAGTGTATGGTGGTTTTCCTCAGCCATTTACGATTCAAGTTGTTAGAATTTTGTTAAGATACAGTCCTATCAATCATTCAATCCATATGAATTTATATTCATTGTTACCTGTTGTAATCAGCTCCACATTGCTAAGATGAACATCCAAATCAGACACAGTTTAGGGGAGGAAGGTATTTATTTCAAGCTGACAGATCCTGCAGGGGGGAGTCCCATAGGTGGTAGAAAAAGCTGCTTCCATATCTCCAAGCAGAGAAAAATCATTACTAGCCAGAAAACACCCAAAGCAATAAGCATAAAACCCACAGAGAGCAGCAAGTATCCTGCCAGAGCTCAGATGGCTCTGCATACCTTTTGGCTGGAATTCAGATAGGCCCCAAACACACCTTAGGGCTGATCCCTAGGATTTGCCTCTAGTTACACCTCCTCTAGACAAGTGGCTGGAAACAAGCTTTAATAAAACACTTGAGTCAATGGGGGACATACATTCAAACTATCACGTAGCCTTAATAAAATCTAACCATCAGTTTAAAAGTTTCCTACTGATAATCAAGGTAGGTTAATTTAAATATCCTTTTCATGTAATGAGAACTCCCCTTTCCTATTAAGGAAAAAGACAATAACTTCTGCACACCTCACTTTAAGGGATTATGGCACCTGTTTTTCAGATCGCGTGCTTTGCAAGCAGTATTCCCTAGCATTAAAACTCCCTAGCATTAAAACTAGAATTGAAGACAATTTACCTATCTGCTTAGGTAGGATTGTCTCCTATTAACCCTAGATCTCAAAGATCAGTTTAATGTTATGGACTGGGTATACACGACTCCCTAGATTTCCATATGCTGAAGACAAAACCCAGTGTGTTTTTATTAGAATAATAGATGTTGGAAATGATTAGGCCTCTATGATGTTATAAGAATGTACAAGTAGACAAAACAGATGTATATTAATTTCTCTCTTAACACTGAGGGACTTCATATGAGAGGATGACATTTACTCACCATTTCTACAAGTCCAATTAGACTATCAACCATGTCTGATAAAAGTTATGCCCCAGGGAAGTTGTGTCCCACCAGGAACTTGCTCTTTATAAAACTTCCCAAATAACTTCTTAAGGGAAATTTTACTTAATTTCTCTAATAAGAAATGCATTCAAATTTCTTTCCTTTTGTCACTTTACCTTATGCCATAAAAGGGAGTAATATTTTTTGTTTACTGCATTTCAAAGGTTCAAAAATTCCAAAAATGCTGGTGCTATGCTTTTATATTACCATGCCATTACTACCATAGGGCCTTCTAAAGAGCATGTCCCCAGTGATTGTTTGGTGAAAAGCAATCAAAATGAACATACACATTGAATTTCTTCAGCCATCTGATATAAGCCAAGGTAAACGTTGAATCATATTTAACTTGACCAAATCATACATCCAAAGAAATTATTCAAAACTAGGATTGCTTGTGTATTAGTGCTCCACTTATCATGGAGTCCTTTCATATTTTCAAAAAAATACTTTTATGATGCTATATTTTCTTATCTGCATGATGCAAAAGCCAAAAAGGTCATAAGGAATAGGTGATACTGTCAGAAATACACCTATGGGTACAGCACAAGCTTTGTCAGCACCTCCAGGCCTGGCTATATTTCCATATTGACCTCATATTTATTCTTCATCCAAAGTTTCTTTACAAAGACCTGAGAGGGAACTAGGGCCAATTTGTTGACCATGGCCCCAAACTATAGGATTCACTTTTTGGTGTGAGCTTAGGGACCTCAGAGGAAGTCATAACATGGAGAATCACTGTTGAGCACCTGCTGGTACACTAAGTATTTCAGTCTCACTAAATCTTGGGTGATAATATTTCTTTGGGTCTGTGAAGATGAAGTGCTTTCCTTCATGGTTTCACTTTCATAAGTTCCAGAAATTTCCAGATCTGCTATTTAGTCACACACTTATGTATTATGAAAACCAATGCCAGAACTGTCATCATAAGCCCACTCTTGAGAAACATCATGTCAGCATAAATCCTCGCATTGTGTGGAAGTTTCAGATTGCTGATGAGGTCCCCTAAGTGATTGTTTCAGTCCACTCCTTCATGTCAACTGCAAACACACCCTCAATATGATCAGAAGCTCTCTTGAGGAACTGGGAAAATTGGTACAAGTACTTAGATTGATAATATTAATCATGTCTTCTTTGGTAATATTGTAGTTTGAATGTAATATGTACCCAATAGACTAATGTTTAAATACTCAATCCCCAATTGGTGGCCCTTTGGGATGTAGAGACTTGTTAGAGGAAGTGTGTCATTGGAGGAAGTTCTTCAGATTCCATAGTCCAGGCCCACTTTTGAACTTAACTCGTGAGCTTTTTATTTCTTTCCTACTGATAGAAAGGTGCAATACAAAAAAAAAATGTGCTCCCAACATGTTTTCTCCACCATGATAGACTTCCACTCAAAACTGTAAACCAAAATACGCATTTTCTTTTCATAAGCTGTTTCTGGTGAGGCATTTTGTCCCAGCAATGCAAAAGTAACTGATAGAAGTAAGGATTTTTTTTTTCATTTTAGAATTGTAGAGTGAGAAGTGGTCCAACAAACCCACATTCTTACCTACAGAATCCCTGCATGAAGTCTGTGAGAAGCAAGAGTCTTAAGAAAGTTCAGCTTTCTGAGTCTAGGCTGCTATCACCCTTAAAAGATCTTTTGGAAAGATGGTATTCTGCATGAATCCTTTATTACTGGAATGCTTTGTGTTCTAGTAAGAAAAAACCCAGAAGCAGTTGAAGTCTAAGGAATGCTCCCAAGCACAACAAAGGAACTACACAGAGAAGGCTCTTTTTCCATGTGTGCACTTGTCTGTGCTCTGTGACCCTGTGAGTCGTCTCCTGGATTGTGGCACCTCTTATGAATGTGGAGCTTACTCTTCTGATCCTAAAGTCAGAAGGAGCAGACATGAGGGAAGGTAGCAGAACAAGACACAAAGGCCCCATGGAGAAGAGAAGTTAAGTGGATATATGCACCTCCATCAAGAAATCCTCACTACAGCTATAAGGAAAGCTATATTTAAAATTTTTCTATAGATGAACTCCTCTAGAAACCCACTGGGCTGATCCTTTCAGAAACCTTTGGATGATATTAGAGAAAGCTTAGCCTGCCATATACCAGCCTAGCTTTACACATCAATTGGTGGTAGGTCATTAGATTCATTTCCTCTGCTGTTCATTCCCACTCAGTGGTCATTTGTCCTAACTGTTGAGAGGAAACCTATTGTCCTGAGATTTTTCTGGTTCCTCAGCCCTCACTTAGAGTACTTAAACTGACACAGAGTTTTTGAGGACCACAAGCTCCCTCATTTTAATTATGGATACACATTCAGACTAATGATCTCATCTCCAGCAAACCTGGAATAAATACTTATTGACAGTGTCAACTTCACAATAGTTTGCTGAACCTTCCAAATCTGAAACCAGGGCAAGCCATTCTTTGTTATATCTTTTATTTAGATAGGGATACATTATCCCTGCACCCATTGCTTCCAGGACTGGAAGGGCCCCACGCTCCTTTCTTTATCCATTCAATGGTCTGTGCCCACATAGTGTGAATAAAACTGACCCAAGTAATCCCAAGGTAATGAAAGGGTCTACTTCTTTGACCATGGGTATACCCATGGTCTTCCTGTGGATCTTGCATCTGAAATGGGGACTGGGTACAATGTGAGACGGGGAAGCTGAAGCACAAAGCAAAGACACCAAACACAAAACTTGGTGTCTCTACCTTGTCCTCATCTACCAGGCTTATGCCTGTACTTTCTATAGGGAAATGGCTGAATCTTAGAACTTATGAGCCTCTAATTTTAAGATTTCATGGCATTGGCTATCTAGTCATCAAAATGTCAGGTAATCACTCTCTCAGCTTTTGAGCCAGCATCTTGCTCTGCAGCCCTGACTACCCTGAAACTATAAAACCAAAGCTGACCTCTTACACTACTCTAGCTTTAACCTCAAAATTAAATAAACATCAACTAATTTTATATTTTTATTGCTTATTCTTTGGTCTTTATATTATAAAAATGTATTTTTTTATTTTGAAGTTCTGCATTAAGTGCCAGAATTTTTATGTAATGAATAGAAAGTTAATAAATGATCCAGGGCCTGTCTCAGTATAGAGGATTACAGCAGCATAAAATCTTGAGAATTTTCTTTTTTGCTTTTTTTGAGGTGGGGTTTCACTCTAGCTCAGGCTGACTTGGAATTCACTGTGTTGACTCAGACTAGTCTGGAACTCCTGGCAAGTATCAGCTCTTTCCTTAGCCTGCCCAAGTGCTGGGATTAAAGGCATGTGCCACCATGTCAGGCATGAGAGAAATTCCGAGGTAACATTTAGTCCAATGTGAATTTTATCAGTCTTGTTAACATCAGATAATTGCTAATTCCTCACTGGAAAATGTATCTCATAAAATTTATCATGTAGGATATACATATGCACGAGATATTAATCACTTGGCACAGTTAAGGCAAAAATGAGTTCTTTAATGAATGGCAGTTATTATTAAGATTATTTTCATTAAAAATGTAAAAACTTTTTCTCACAGAAATTTACTTCCAGAAAGTACTAGAGAAGATACAAATCCAAAGGTATAGAGCAGTCACAATAATGTTTACTGTGAAATGTGCCTGTGACATTCATGTTTCTCTTGTAAAATAGAAAATGGCTAAAACACTTATTTTTTAAAGAAATAGATAAAGATTTGTTTTAAAACTGCTCACTTGAGTCTCTGGGTGTCATAAGGCCCTGAGATGAGCAGCTGTCTGGAAAGGCAGAATTAAGTAACTAACAGCTATTTTGGCTTTTGCGAAATGCTTACGCTATAGGAATATGGAAAGATAAAAATAACTAAACACCGGACACATCTGCTTGGCCATGGTCTCAGGTCCACTTATCTGGCTTTTGTGAAGCTGTTTACTCTGGCCTATAAAAAGGTTTGAGTGTCTGCATTCTAGATTGCTGGTCCCAGCTCTCTAAGTAACTGGTTGACTGCGGTTCCGGTTCGAACCTGCTTGAATAAAATGATCCTTGCTTTTGCTCTGACTTGAGTCTCTGGTGGTTTGTCTTGGGGAATCTTGGACCTTACATTCTGGTTCCCTGACCTGGAATCCCCGCCCCCCCACCAGACTACTGATCAGCCGGTCATCACCTAATTGGTAAGTGAATGGCGCCTTTACTTTTATATTTATCTTCGCCTCTATCTGAAAGCTAGCTTATTTTTTCAATGTCTGAATTTGAATTGAGCTCATGGTGTCTGGAGTGAGCCTTTTTAGGCAAGACCTCAGAATGGTTTCTGGAGTGAGCCTTTTTATAGGCAAGATCTCAGACTGCTGATTCCCTCTGCACTGACCAAGTAAGTCTGGCAGACATGTGTACACACGGTCAGGGGGCTGCTGGGAGACTTCCCCTCAGTCCCAGGGAAGGGGGCCCTTGAGGTCCCCATCTGAAAGGCCTTAAATCTGAAACTGAGGGAAAAAAAGGAACATTCTGCCTATTTTGCGCTTGCTAATAATAATCTGTTGATGTCTGACACTCAAATTCTTTTCACAGCTGATGTCGATTCAGAGGAGGGTGGACAAATTTTAATTTCTAATCTCCCCTTTCCTAACCTGTTTGGTTTTACAGTACTAGGAAAAAGAAAAACTCAGCCACCCATTTATTATCTCCTTCCAGAAAGCACTCCTGCAGCCAGCGGGATGAACATGGGACAGCAGAAGTGCTCTAAGAGCTGTGCCCCGCCCACCAGGGCGTGCTCCCGCCTGGCCGCACCCCTGGGAGCCCCGCAGCAACTTCAGGACCCATCTTAGAAACAACACTTTTCATCTTCATTACTTCTAAGTGCTCAGCCTTCTCCCTTCTAGTGATTCCAGGCCAGCCTTTCAAAGTAAATCTCTCAATCCCCAAGACCTTTGATATGAAGTTCTGGAATAATTCATCTGGACACTTCTACATGACCTTGTTGCTATAGGTTAATCATCATGGGAAAAGAATGAAACTGTGGGAACCTGTATAAATTGAGGAGTGGACTCTTCTGTCCTCATCTGGTGTTCTTATACTGACTGCTGGCAGGGCCTGATATGAAATTTTAGCCTTCCTCCATCCAACCTGCATTCTCAGAAAGGAAGGTGAGGATTCTCCTTAGCACAATAGCCTTGTTTGACATCACTATCTGTTCAAACATTGAGGAGTGAATGTCTATCTTCATCAGGTGTCAGCAATGATGATAGTTGCTATTCTAATTTCATCTCTGAGTTATATTCTATTATGATCATAATACATTACTGACCAGCCCTCAGCCACTATACAGGCTTCAGGTGGTTTTTAGTGCACTCTCTAGATACAAACTTCAAATAACTCAAGCATTTGTGTTGTCCTAATATGATTTTATGGTAGTGGCATGAGCTGATGTGATCTCACCATGCTCAGTGAAGCAGTAAAATATGTATTGTTACATTGCACAATAGAAGAAACATTGACCAAACTTTAACACTTTCCCTGAAACAAGTGTCATGTCCTTCTATTGCAGGATAGAATCCAGCTTCTACTTCTGGCATGTTCATTCACAGGTTCTAGTTCTGTACAGATTTAGAGGCTTTCTATTATTGTTAATATTGTTTTTCTTTACCACTTTAATTATTTCATGGGTGATTTTAATTATGGCAAATTGGTCTGATTGAAATCAACCATGTTTGGTTGTCATCTTCAGAGCAATAAATCACAGAAATATTATATTTACAATATTTCATTCTCTGAAAAGTAAACAACATAATCTGTATTGTAAACTTAATTTTCTCATGATTTGTATAGCTTAGTAACATTTTTTTCATCATTAAGCATTATTCTACCATATGGATATTATAAACTTTTTTCTAGTCTTCTGATCTTGGTATCTTCTGTCTTTGAAAATATAAATAAAAAAGTTTTGAATGGGCTTCATATTTAACTTATACATATAGACACCAATGTCTACAATTGCTAGAGTATGTTGAATATGATTAATTTTGTAAGATACTGCCAAACTCTCTTTTGATGGGACCGTGAAATTCTGTACCCATATAAACTCTAATTTAGTATTTGTATTTTTCCACAATATCCTCATCATTTGACCTTGCCAGTATTTAGAATTTTATTCATTCTCATGGAAGTTTAGTTGTATCTCTTTGTATTAATTTGTAATTAATGTTGTGTAGCATGCATCTTTTTATGTGTTTATTTGAAGAGGATTGGAATCATTTTTCTTCACTATTTAATAGGACTGTCCACTGAATCACTTTGTGACATTATTTTCTGTTTAAAGATTATCCAGTATTCTTTAAATTCCTTCCATGCAAATATAGCTATTCAGATATTCTATCTCTCCATATATTCATCTAGGCATATTTCAAGTAATGACAAGAATTTCATGGTAACCAAATTTACAGGTACATATTTGTTCAGATTATTTTGTTATATTTATAATTTATATAAAACATCCATGAGGTTCCAAAAACAGGACAGAATTCTGTCAAGGCTCTTGAACACCCTCCCCAGGTCTGAGACGAAATCCTGTTGCTGAAGAAATCGCAGAATACCATCGATCTTCATCGAGAGTCCCAGCGAGGTCTGGAATGGTAACCAACCCCCAGATGGCAATTAGTGAAGGGCTGGAGGGCAATGCACAAGCTGCCAGGGGAAGCTGATTTGCGATAACT